>VNJU01006805.1:0-66356 GCA_008042675.1 Drosophila seguyi | reverse complement strand
TCTGTCCGTCTGTCCGTCTGTCCGTCTGTCCGTCTGTCCGTCTGTCCGTCTGTCCGTCTGTCCGTCTGTCCGTCCGTTTCTACGCAAACTAGTCCCTCAGTTTTGAAGCTATCTGAATGAAACTTTGCAGATAGTCTTCTATATGCTCTCACTACTATATAAGTCGGAACCGGCCGGATCGGACGACTATATCATATAGCTGCCATAGGAACGATCGGTAAATTTTAATCAAAAAAATTATAACTTAGCCAGTTTTTAAGATATTTGCATAAAATTTTAGATCTGATCATTTGGTATTATTTCAGAATTTCGGTTTTAATTTTATCAAAATCGGACCACTATATCATATAGCTGCCATAGGAATATATATATCTGTTTGCCTTTGTTGCTTGCAACATTTTTCGCCAGCAACATTCTGCATTGGCAACATTTATTTAATGACAGTACCCGAGAAAGCAAGAAAGTCAGAACATTTTTCTTCTTCTTCATCTTCTTCTTCTTCTAATTACTGCAAGGGTATTTAAACTTCGGAACGCCGAAGTTAGCTTCCTTTCTTGTTTTAACTTTAAATGTCCCGAATTTTAAATTAATATAGGAAATTCCCTGAAATTTGCTTCCAATTATGTAATATAGATGTAAGCATACTTTCAGATATTATTATTTTAAAATTAGAAAATATTTAAATATCTAAAAACAAGTTAGTGGCATTTTTTCTCGCAGTGCCGCCATTCAGTCAGTCATTTAGGCAGTCTGTCCCTTTTGGTTGATTGCAAAGCCGGGCAGGCCGTGAAGCGTTGGTGATTTACTGCCAACATTGCAACTTGGCATAAGTGTTGCACAGCCATAACCTTTGCAACATGCAGCAGTGGCAGCGCAGCGGCAACATGTTGCTGTCTGTCGCTTGGCTTTTTGTTTCTTTCTCAGCTTTCTGGCTCTCAGCTTTTCATGGCTCCTCCGCATTGAATTAAATTGTTTGTTTGCTTTGTTGCAATTGATTGTGGTGCCCCAGCCAACGGTTAATGCCGAAGGTGTAGGTGGCAGCCCGGCCGTCGCTTGTGCATGTCGATTTGCTTTATTTCGCCCCAGCTTCTTTTTTATTTCGGCGCTCGAAGAGCGTTTAAAGAGGTCTCGGTCTCAGCGGCGGATGAATCATCACAAAATTTAATGAGATATTATTGTCGAGCATTGAAAACGTTTTACGGAATGACATCATGGGTTGTCGAAGAAGCTGTATAAGGGTGGAGTCTTGACTCTCTTCAGAGTCCTTGAAAACACTTGGGTATTAATATATATCAATTAACCTGAAATTTAATTTAGTTTGCTCGCATATTATTTATTTTAATATTTATTAATAGCCCACTTTTCTCCCTCCATTGCAGTCCTTCTTCGGTCGGTCGTACAACAACCTCTCGTCGATCTCGGACTGCAAGAACAACGGCGAGTGCATCATCAACAAGAAGAACCGCACCGCCTGCAAGGCCTGTCGCCTGAAGAAGTGCCTCATGGTGGGCATGTCCAAGAGCGGCTCCCGCTACGGCCGTCGCTCCAACTGGTTCAAGATCCACTGTCTGCTCCAGGAGCAGCAGCAGCAGGCGGTGGCCGCCATGGCGGCACATCACAACAGCCAGCAGGCTGGCGGTGGCGGAGCACCCGGTGGCTCGGGTGGAGCCGGTGGCATGCCCAATGGTGTTAAGGCCATGTCAGGTGTCCCACCACCGGCGGCAGCGGCAGCTGCCCTTGGAATGTTGGGTCATCCCGGTGGCTATCCGGGTCTGTATGCCGCGGCCACCGCCGGTGGCGGACGGAGCAAGGAGGAGCTCATGATGCTGGGCCTGGAGAGCGCGGGAGAGTATGGCGCCCTCAAGCATCCGGTGGTGGCCTCGCCCTCAGTGAGTTCCCCCGACTCCCACAACTCGGACAGCTCCGTGGAGGTGAGTTCGGTGCGGGGCAACCCGCTGCTGCACTTGAGCGGCAAATCCTCGGCCGGCGGAGCTGCTGGCGGTGGAGGTGATGGCAGTCAGGCGGGCGGAGGAGGAGGAACGGTGCCCGGAAGACCGCCACAATTGCGCAAGGATCTGTCGCCGTTCCTGCCCCTGCCCTTCCCGGGACTCGGCTCCATGCCGGTGATGCCGCCACCCGCATTCCTGCCGCCCTCGCACCTGCTCTTCCCCGGCTACCATCCCGCCCTGTACTCCCATCACCAGGGTCTGCTGAAGCCCACGCCGGAGCAGCAGCAGGCGGCGGTGGCAGCAGCGGCGGTGCAGCATCTCTTCAACTCCAGCGGTGCGGGTCAGCGCTTTGCGCCGGGCACCTCACCCTTTGGCAACCACCAGCAGCACCAGCCGCCGCCGCCGCAGCACCTCAAGGAGGAGGAGCAGCCGGCACCGACGAGGAGTCCCAGTGGCCATGCGAACAACAACCACCTGCTGACCAATGGCGGGGCAGCCGATGAGCTGACCAAGCGCTTCTATCTGGACGCAGTGCTCAAGTCCCAGCGACACAGTCCGCCGCCGACCACAAAGCTGCCGCCGCACTCAAAGCAGGACTACTCCATATCAGCTCTGGTCACACCCAACTCGGAGAGTGGCCGCGAGCGGGTGAAGAGCCGCCAGAGCAATGGCCAGAACGGAGAGGACGAGGAGGATGACGATGTGCGGGCAGAGCAAATCAGAGATGGAACCGACGAGGACGAAGAAGAAGAAGATCTAGTGGTCTCCATGACGCCGCCACACTCACCTGCTCACCAGCAGGAGGCGGAAACACCCGCTGAAGTGGACATTAATCCCAGTCCTGGCCAGGATAATCCCATTGATCTGAGCATGAAGACCACGGGCAGCTCTGTGAGCAGCAAAAGCAGTTGTCCCGAAATGGACGCAGAGCCTGAGAACTCTAGGGAAGGAGAGAAGATCGAAGCGGAAGATGAGGCGGAAGAGGAGAACGACGGAGAGGAGGACGAGGCGGAGGAGGAGCTGAAGATCAAACTAGAGGAGGATCAGCCAGAGGAGCAGAAGAAAGCGCTGAAGGATGAAGAGGAGCCGGAGGATCCTGAGAACACAGTGAAGCAGGCGCCTCTCCTTAACAATAACAACAGTATCAGTAATAACAACAATAATACCAGCATCCTGAGCGACAGCGAGGCCAGTGAAAGCATCAAAAGGAAACTGGACGAACTCATCGAGGCCTCCAGTGAAAATGGGAAGCGCCTGCGACTAGAATCGCCCGCCGCCGTCAAGGTGGCCACCTCCAATGCCTTGGATCTGACCACTAAAGTCTAAACAACACTTTCCGCATGACAGTTTTCAGGCACTGAAGATCGATCGAGGCAATAGAAAATTAGCCCCCCGCTAAGACACCACCAAAAAGATAAATAAAAGCAAAACAAAACAAGTAATAATAATATACATGCGAGACAATAAACGCATGTGAGTTATATAAATAATGCGAAACATGAAACGGACTCGGAGGAGTCGGGCTCCGATTAACAAGCGCTAAATACGAGTTCGTGCCGTTTGGGTTCGAGATGTTATCACATCGTTTAAAACAACTAACCAAATTGCCAAAATATGCAAAAGTCGAGCGGCCCCCGAAAAAAAAGAGAGATATTTGCATATGGGGACCGATCGACCGACAGACCAACAGACCGACCGCAAAAGTATAACACAAATGCTGTCCATAATTTTATTCAGTGAATTATAAACACATTTTTCGGTCGGCAAGAATACAAATTCGACAGAAATGTGGAAGGAAAAGCTAAACAAATGATAAAAGTTAAAAGAAACTGTAGCAAAATATGCAAAAAGGGCAGCTTATCTCGTGTATCGTCCGTATGCATAATATCGTAGTGGAATTTGTATAGTCCGTAAGTTTCGTTTTCTTCTAAGCTATGAACCATATATACAGTATAATGCTATCTACTATATATTTAGACGATTCCAATCGCCTCCCCCCAAGAGTATTTGTTAGTTTAAAGCACCCGCAATCGTTCTACATAGATATAGCTCGCCGGTTAGAAAATTTTTTGTGTATAATCTTACTCGTTTTGAGGTTTAGTTCGCTCGAGTTATTAGTCACAATTAGCAAATTCCTTAAATGTACGAAAATATATATGAATAATATATAATATATAGTGTATAGATGCGATTATGTAAAGCAAGGCGCACAAAGTTGTATAGCAAATAGCATAAATTATTAATATTAATGTGGCTTAAGTATTTTCCCAATCCGTGTGATGATTTGGTATGCAAATCAAGAAAATTATTATTGCTATCACCACAAATAAATATACAAATAAATATTTAGATGAACTGGAGTTTCTTTCATTGATTGGGCTTGGCTGGGATCCGAAGATCTACGAGATCGCCGGAGAAAGCTGGTTTCTCAGACTCCTGCGGCGATGGCAATCAATAAAATAAAAAGAGAAGAAGGCACCGCTTCGACGGAATAAATGTGTCGCATAAAATGTTTCTCCGCGTGGCAGCTTAATTAGAAATTATCCCAGCCGGAGGAGCTCTTAACCTCCTTAACCCCGAAACCTGCTCGCCCGATTCCCAGGAACTCCAACTGCAAACCGATGTGCATACCAGCAGCCAATCAATCCGAAATCTATTTCAATCAATCTTTGCGTAATTGTAAATACTTTCAGCATAGCTTCGCTTCAGTCGGACCGAATGACAGAAAGGCAGACGGACAGACATTCAGCCAGACCGACGACCGAGGGGCCTAGGCGACGGCAAATGGCGCGAAAATTATAGCAAAATGCTAGACTTTGGGACCTGAATTCGTTTCTATTTATTTCACACTTGAATTGATGCACAGCACCAGATTGACATTTTGCAAATGCTCACGGCACCGGAGGAGGCAATTGCCAATTGGCGAAATCACAGCCAGCCCCGGTTCAGCACAGAAGCTGTGAGCTGTGAGCTGGGAGCTGAGCCCTCGGCTCTTGAATGAGGCTGCGCTTCAATCAATCAGTGAGCGAAAAATCCGGGACTTGAAAAGAGTTAAGGAGAAAGCAGCAAAAGAACTGTAAGTCAAAAAAATGTATGTCTTTGTGAGACTTCCAGGGAATTTCTCCGATAACTAATGCATACTTCAATTGTAGTTCATAAAGAATCGAACTTGCTTCAACATGCTGCACCGCAATGCATGCCTTAATATGTCAGAATAATTTTTGATCTGGATAGAAATATTTCAAAAATCTATACTTTCTCTCGTTGTAATCCTCAAGGCAGGCTTGGCCGCCGTCTTCGTCGTTGACTTTGTTGTGGATTGTGGATTGACGCTCACAGCTTGACGAGTTGACGGGTTAGAGATCGCTAGCTCCGACTGTGACTTTTGGGCAGAGGGTTTTTCGGGGGGGGCTTGCAGACTGTGAAAAGGGGGGCTGAGCCCGAGGAGAGCTGGTGCAAAAGTAAGGTAGTACATCCCAATACCTCCTCGCATTGTCAGCGGTGAATTGTAGTGCAAATAAATTTCAATTGCGAGACACATTCTCCCACTGACATTGTTTGACACTTCTTCGGCTGCACAATTTGCATGTCGAAGGCGCGAAAGGGCGGACGAGGGGTGCCCAGCAGATCTTTAAGTTTATTGTTTGATCTTTAAAGATTGGCCAACACCCAGCGGCAAACGTTTTCTTTCCTCTTGTCATTCCCTCCTTTCCTCCCTATTTTATTTTATTTATTTATTTCTTTTTTGTTTTTGCTAACAAGCTCAACACACACGCTCAAGATGACGACGACGACGACGACGGCGATGATGACTCGGATGCTGATGGTGACGGTGATGAGGAAGACGCACCCAGGCTACCAATCTTAGACTTGGAGCTCCATTTACGGGCTATCTGGAACCGGAGCTGGGGTGAGTCCAGGCACTGTCGAAAATTTTATTTCAATTATGAAAGACTGAGAAAACTAGGGTCCCGGCTTATAAAAATCTTGATTAATAAACAGGCTTCTTTATGATAAAAATAAATTATTAATAATCACAAAAATTTTTCTATTAAAAGGATACTTTTTATATTTTATATTAGTTAAAAGTATATCTAACAATATTATACGTTATACAAAAAATTGAAAAATATATTTTAAACTGCAACCATTATTTATTTCACATTCAACGACGGTTTTCTTCTAGAAAAATATTTTAAATTATTGTGAGCTTCAAAAAATATAACATTTAAAAAATCCAAAGCATGTCAATAAATTTAAACAATTTATTGACATTTTTTAAGACATTTCCTAACAAATTTCGGAGTACTTTAATAATTTATCTTGCAGTGCCTGTCTGCTCCAAATGCATTAAGTGTTTTGGCGCTTTTATTTGCTACCCACTCGCCGGGGAGTCGCAGGCGGAACAGCAAGACGACTCGATAGCTACACCCTAATCTCGTGTGGACCACTTTCCGCACCTACAACAACGCGGCACATCGCGCATCGCCCAGATAGAGGCGACACCAACGCGCGCGATAAATGTCTCCGCTCCGCTGGAACTCCCAGATGGATATATACTTGTACTCGCACTTCGGATCGTTGGAAGGAAGCCGGAGAAGCTGCTGGCCGGGCCTCTCGATACTTAACACCTAGGCAGGGAGGCACACAGACAGATCGGACCGACAGACAGATGGAGTCTAAACGCTCCAACTGGATTGGGGCATGGCCGATAACCGGCGATGAAGCGTTGAAAAGCCAGACCAAAGACTCTGAGATCTTGGGGCGCACTTTGGATGCAATTGCCGCAATCTGTGAGTAACAAGCATAACACGCCCACTGTGCCGGCGACTGGCCCGGGGGTCCAAATTGGGCCTAACAGTTGCACAAATGGAACGGAAATTGTTAGTCAGTCGGGCAAACAGAGTTATCAAAATGCGACTCGGATCGATTTAAACGATTTCAACGATTTATGTGTGCAGTTTTTGCTTTGGCCTCGGGTATTTGTTTTTTGGGGGGTAATTTATAATATTTATTTTATTATTTTACAGGGAAATTCGGGAGTTTCTGTTAGCTTTAGCTTTAAATGACCACGGTAAGACAGGAGTACCTTTTAGATACAATTGTATATATTTATATATTTATCTTACTAAATATCTCAATGGTTTATTTTAAGTTAAGCTCTTTAAAAACTCTAAAAAATCAAGCAATTAACCTCCTTGGCTCAACTTCCTCACAATCACAATCAAAAGTCATCGAGTAGCTACCCTTGAGATTTACATACTGAACAACGATCCCAGTCACTTCTACCAACCGATTATGGAACAGGAGTACGATTCTGAGGCCCTTTCAATAATTTCCCAGGCTCAAAAAATAAGAAATAAATCAAATAAAAAATAAGACTGACAAAGCCACAGCCTAAACGCCGCTAAGTGCTTGGGTTTTGTATGGGTTTTGTGGTTTTGGTGGGTGCCATGAATCGGGATAGAGTGTATCGCGCTGCTTTTTGGGTTCAAGAGGGTTCGGGAGCCACAGCAGGGGGATGGGACACCCGGCATGACTTTGCTCAATGTGGGGACTGATGAGCATACCGCATTAACTACTCCATAAAAGGTGTAAAGAAATCACTTAAGTACTTGGATGTCACTCCTTTGTCAAACTAAATCATCGTAGGGAACGGAACCCATCGTGAATCCATCTCTCTTCTATATATGTGTATATTTTTATATGCCTTAAAGCACGCAGAAAAATATAGGAGTTAATGGAAGATTAGTTTGGTTTTATACGAATTTATATTAACTAATTCTTATTTTTTATATCAAAATATAGTTAGTCTCAGAGCCCTTATTTTAAATTAATCTTGAAGGGGGCTAAACGTAACAAAAGACATTTATTAAATACAATTTAAATATAAATAAAATATAGATATAAAAAAATGGCTCAAGTATCTTACGTCAAAATCAATTTTAAATTAAATACCACACATTTTCTTTAAGTGCCATATTCATAAGGAAAATATAGGCGTAGAATGCTTTCGGTTGTAAAGAATAAAACGGGGGAGTTTTATTGACAGCCGCAATTACCACATAATCATGCAACAAATATGATGGTTGCTGGCTGGATTGAAGAAGGGGCTTCCCCTTCCCCTGGACTTGCTGCTCCTGCTGCTGCTGTTGCTGTTATTATTGTTGCTGATGACGTAGAGACGACGTCTGAAAGGCAACAGGCTGGCAGGCAGCTCAACTCAACTGGCCCCAGCTCAGCGGACCTGGCAACGTGCTGATCCATTACGGCAGCTAGCCCCAGCCACCCCCTCCCCCTGCCACATCGCATCGAAGAGCGACAATCACAGGTACCAGGTACATTTTGTCTAGACTTATTGAGTGATCGTGGCAGGAGCCAAGGCAGGCACACACAGCAACACCACCAACTAGAAGGCGCAGCCGTTTTTTTAATGGGGTGGCAATCACTTTGAACGACGACGAAGAGTTGAGCGTTAAGGTCTGCACTGAGAGAAAATATTAGAAAAATTATTTTAGAATAAAATAAAGGATCTAAGAAAAAGAAAAGTTTTTACCGACTTCCATTAACATTTTCTCAATTAAATAACATATATGAAAATTAGTGATGCCCAAAGCTCTCACTCGCGAGTGGGAATTTTCTCTGCCCGCGGATATCAAACAGAATATGCATAAAATACAATTTTAGCTTTAAATGGGTCTATTTTTCGTAATGAAATTAAAATTTATTAAGTCAAAACAATAGTTTAAGAAATATTGTAGAATATATACAAGTTTTTCTTTTTGAAATCGAGCCACATAATTCATTTTAATACTCATCCACAATCAATTATAACTAAAAGTCTTTGGACCTCCTGGCCAACACTGCTTTCAATATTATTCAATATTAAAAATATAAAGAAATTATGGCTCAAAGATTTCTGCCAGTGCAGGAGTGCCATCGCAGAAGAGGGATCTGAGGCAGGCCTCACAAATTATGGTCAAGAGGCGAACGATGCCGAAGAAAGCCCCTGCATCGTGGCAGAGGCTCGTTTTGTGCTCTGAACTGGGTTGGCAGATACTTAAGAAATATGTTATTAAATAATAATGGAGTGCGTGGTTAATAGATACAACGTCAGCGGCCAAAGGCATCCAACACTGCAGTCGCTGCTGCTGATGCTGCAGTGTGAAAGAAGCGTGCGATCCGGGCTACGTTTTGGGGGCCTCATCGGCAATCATTGTTAACAATCAATTAAGGAAATAAGTTGTTTATAAAATGTGGCTATTACTCGCCGATCGCCTAGCTACCATAAATACCAGTAAACTATGGGTTTCCCCAGCCTCCGAAATGCCTCCCACCGCTGTGCCGGGCCCAGCGAGCTCTAAAATTATGACACTGGGCCACAATCCAACTAATTTCGGCGGTGAAAGTTGGACGAACAATGCTGCTTTTATTAAGAATAAAAAAGATTTTAAGAAAGAAGATCTTTACATGAAAGTATCCCCTAAAGGACTTAAGGAAACTGTGATGATTGACTGTCCAGGTATGATACCTCCAGTAATATAACATTTAATTATTCCTTAACAAGTTTTTCTTCTTTATAACCCCCTCTAAAAAATCATACATCACTTAATGAAAACATTTTAATGGTGAAATAGTAAGCTCTTCTTTAAAAATCTACCAATTTATCAGTCCAATTCCCCAATGACCACTGTAAATGGATGCTTGTTTCAGAGAAGAAACAATCAGTGTGGCCCCAATGCTGTGCTGCTGCTGCTGGCGAAAATGTTTTAATTAATGTGGCAGACAGTTAATGAAACTGTTATAGTTATACATGCATATGTGAGTATGACTATACATTATTACCATATACGTAGCACTCGGCAGTCCACATCGGGGAGTTTATTAACCTGACTAAAGCAGAAAACGACAATCGATGGATCGACTGACCAAAAAAGGGCTTTTATATGCCAGCGAACGCAGAGCGAAGATCATTAATCAAAACACCCCAGCAGGCGGTTCGAGCTTTGGTAGCAGCCGGGGACCAAAAAAGACTACCGAACTGTACTACTTGACCACACGGAGGAAAACATAAGGAAAAAGACCTGACTTGAAAAGCCCTACTTTCGGACAAGTCCTATATTTTGTAAGGGTAACGAGTTCAATAATACAAATATTAGACAGAGCACAACTTATAAATGCGTTCTGGGTATTGGTTTTACGATTGTAAAGCAGGAATTTAAATTACATAGTTAATTCATTTAGCTTAATTATTTAATTCAAATAAATTAAATGTATATTAAAAGAATGTAAACAATTTCAAGGACTTTACTTAGTTGACTATAAATAATTCATTTATTTATCTATTTCAAATAAAGAACAATTATTCCAAGAAGTTCTTTGCCTTTGTAAAGAAGGCAAAGGAGAGAAAATCGATTTTAAAATTTTAATTTATTGCTTTTATTACTCTCTGAAATTTAAATATATTTAATAAATTGAATTTAGTTCTAGTACCTTCTTATTTCTCCTTCTTTTTTTTAAGATGTATTACTTACTTGTGAATATTTACAAGTAAAATATCAGGGTGCTTAGCTTTCCTAAATTTTAAACTAAGTTTCTTGTTCTATTTGTTATCATCATTTTTGTATAATTTGATTGGGAACAATTTATAAATTATATTTTTTTGCTAGTTTTAAAAAAGAAATCCCACTAAATTAGCGTTTTGCTGTCTTGGAACTCTCATTCCAAGGGTGGTGTTGGCAGCATTAACCACTAATAATCCTGATCCTATTCCCTTAAAACTAATTTTTAATTCTGACTAAAATATTTTTCACACATATTCTTATTGACAAACATTGTCTATGTAAATATATTTTCTATATATTTTTTCTCTCTGTGGCGAGCCGCAGAAGTAGGCCCCATATGATTAGTGGCGGTGGCTACTTTAATGAGCGTTAACTGCCTGGCCTCAAAGTTCATTAGGTGCAGTCGGCTTATGATTGATGCCCCCAAACAAATGGCGGAAAATTCTGGTGCCAAAATCAGAATCGAAATCGTCCGTCAGTCGCGAGATGCTTAAATTGAAACATAAATCAAAATTCCTGGCTGCTTGAAGTTCGAATTTCGTTTTTATCCACCAATTTTCGTGGAGAGTTCTGCTTCGCTTTTTCTGTTTTATTTTAATCAATGCGGAAACCCAATCAGTCAGTTGCCATCTCCAAATCTCTGACCAAAAATCGCACAATTTCGGACTTCGATCAGCGGTTAGCGCTGTAGCGCATGTGGCGTTAATTTTGATTAATGGCCGAAATTGCTGGCTGACCATTTTCGAATTTTAATTGTTTTCAAATCGGCGGGCGAGTCCGCGCGTCTCGTTCTACAAATAATTATAAGCAGTTTTTAATGATGGCCCGGGCAAGAAAGAAGCCAAACAAAGGCTCCTAGCAGCAGCCGCAGCACTAATTGTTACAGATCCGGCGAAGAGGCGCGCAACTTGCTACCAGTTCTGACCCGCGGCTCTTGTTTTTATTTAGCTTCTTGTACGCTCCAAAAAGAAATATTATTCTTTTTATTTCGGCTGCCATAAAAGCAAGTGCCGCTAAATGGCCAAAGGGGGTGGACAGCCGGACAAAGGCCGTTCTGGAGGGCAGCACGTGCTCAATCCAGCCCCGACAAAAGGCCGATGGCAAAGCAATTAGCAGGAGAGAAGAATGGAGCTTTTGGGGAAGAAAGATTTGCTTTGGCAGTCCGAGTTAAATATAGATTTGAAAAGGTTTATCAAGTGATGCTATAATTGAGATCATCACTTGGAAATAAAATATATATTTCTTGGGAATTTTCAGGGAATATCTTTAGGCATAAGGTATAGATTGACAGATAAAAACGGATATTATTATAGCAAAAGAAGCTCTGTTACATATAAGAAACAGAAGCTAAAGAACTAAAGCTCCTATCTGTTTTTGAACCATTTAAATTATTATTAAATATAAATAAATATGTAATGAGAGTTATCAAATTCCATATCCCATACCTCCCGAATTCCCATACTTATCCCCCTTAGAAGCAAAAAAAAACCAATTCCAAAGGAATCTTTGTATAAAGCATACTTGAAATAACTGTAAACCGAGTCGAACTCCTCTTCAAATCCATCAAAACTCGTTGATTGTTCTTAATTGCCCTGAAATTGCATGACCACCTACTAATCTTGTCCGTTCCGAGGGAATCTCTTGCCTGGGATGTGGATCCCTTTAACCTTTCCGCATTGAAAAGTCCGAGACTGAGACGACGATGGCTTTTGTCTTTCGCTGATGATGTTGCAGAGAGGCTGTTGCGGATGCTGCTCCTGCTGCAAATTCCATAAATCTGTCAAGCGGGGAGCGTCGCACATCTTGCACTTGTTCTTCTCTGTTTTCGCGAAAATCTTGACATGTGAAATACGCAGATTTGCCAGGTTTTATGGGCCGCAGTTGGGCGCGGAGGACCACAGCGGCAGTAGGATGCTACATGCTGCAGGTTGCCAGTTGCAAGTTGCCATGCTGCATGCGGCAGGCATTCCGTGCATTCGCCCAGTGCCATAAACTTTGGCTAAAAGCGCACCAAAAGCGGCGGCGGCAGCAGCCAAAGTACAAAGCGGGCCGCTCCAAACACACGGATATATGGATGGTGAGGGAGAAGGGGGCAAGGTGCAGTGGGAGCTGGAGGTCGGCAGATGGGGAAGCATCCATGATGACCCGGGCACTTGAACTGGCTCTAGAAGCTCATACACCGAATGCTAGCTAGGATGGATTGATGGATTGCGACTGTAGTTATTGCTGTTAGTTGCACTGAAGCAAAAAATGGTGCAAATAATATTATTAAGAATTTGAAAGGATATTCTGATATTAGAAATAATATGTAATATTGTTAATAACAATTTAAATATAATTATTTTGAGTATATATTTAAGTACATAAAGGCAAACCTTTTTTCAAGTTTTAGGAAGTCTTAAAGCTTATATTAAATATATTTAAACAAATTCCCAGTGCATGGTTACGATTGCTGCCGTTCGGTGCAAATGAAGACCTGCTCGGCCGGCCACTTGCCGCAGAACTGAAGACTGAGCGAAAAAAAACACCGAAAAAAGAAGCATCGAAAAGCTAATTTAAAGCAATTTAGTTTGAAACGCGCACACATTTCCATGCCGCGCGGCAGACGAAAAGCATCTGCACGAAATGAGGTTGAATGCAACAGCAGCAGCAGCAACATCACAAGCAACAGCAGGCACACAGCAATAGCAACACCGAGAGCTGCGGCAGTAACAACTTTTGAATGCAACGGTCAGACACTTATTTATTGTTTCCAATGGTAGCTGCCGCCTGCGATGGCCCTGAGTTGATAGTCCGAAGGCATTGACACAAACCCAAAAGTATGAGCTGCTTACCTCAGTTACCTTCTCTCACCACCTTCCTTTTTCCCTCTCTCTCTCTCTCTTTCTTTGCAATTATTAGATTAGAAAATCCGTTAGTGCAGGCATTTTTATGATTTTTTGTGGCTACCCTACCAAAGTTTATGGCCAGAATGAATAGCAGTTCCTCGAGGATCAAATAAATGTTGGGGAATATCAGTTCAACTTAAATGGAGATGGAGAATGGACAAATGGGAGAAAGGACTCTGGTAGCCATAAAAAAGATGATTTCAAAATTAGCTGGCCACCCACGTATCCATTAAATTGGGTGCTGATGGTTGTCTCGACTCCATGGCCACAGGTCGTATACTTAACGCGATGTTAACCAGGCTTTCTAACTGTTATCAATGCAGCTTGTAAAAAACTTTAAAAGGAACTAATCTAAGAAAATACAAGCTTGGAAACATGTTTACCGCCTTTTTGAGAGACGAGCAAGAAAAGCGTTTGCTACTTTTAGGATTATTGGAAGTGTAATTAAGAGATTTTCTGGTCATGAGAAATTAGAGTTTAAACGAGACTAGATACTCTAAAAAATAGATATTTAATTATTAAAATATCCAATTCCAACAAAAGACAACTAAATTTAAAATTTAAGTTTTATTTTAAACATTATTATTATTATTATTACTTATGTTAGTACTTCCTAAGAACTAAGAACTAATAAGAAATTTTATACTGTTTTTCCCTTTTGACAACTTTAATTTTATGAAAATATTTATTGTAAGCATTTTATTTATTAAAGTCTATTATATACTGTTCTGATTAATTTTAATTTTCTATTATTATTATCAGAGAACCAGCTACTATTAATGTATTTTTTAAACCTCTTTAGGGCCAGTGTATTTGGAAATAGTTCTCTCTGCAAATCAACTATAAAGTGCAATTAATGCCGCTCTAAATAAATTAAGGAATTGAAGAACCCGAAAGGGTAACACTTATATTGGACTACTTAAAGTCAGACATCGAAATCCCATTAAATCTAATTGTGTGCTTTTTTTTGCGTATTTTTCCCCTATTTTATTTTTTTATTTTGGCAAAAAGCAATCTAATTGCTTGGCATTTTCTTCGTTTTTCAGCGCTGTTTTGTGACTGCTACTGGCTACTGGAGGGCTAATGAACCAATTACTAGTGGAGGCCATAAAAAATAGTAACGGCCTCAGAACACTGAATGGAAAAGCGGGCTAGCGCAGTTAAACTGCCTTGGATTTGGTTTAGACTAGAATTCCCACCGTCACCCAGACTAACTATATGCATAGCGCGGGATCCGATCCGAGCCGAGATCATGGCTGACCTCAAAGCCGGGCTAAAACGAAACGAAACGAAACCGAAAAGCGAAAAGCGGCGGAGACCTCAACTAGACCGACATTAAACAGCCGAAAAAGCGCCGCCAGGCAAAAGGCATCTGAGGAGCATCGGAAAAGCAACCCACACTGCGATCCGCCAACGATCGCCCCGAGATCGATCCCAAAGTGCACGATGGAAAAGCTCGCCCAGTGGGCCGGGGAGGGGGAGTGCAAGGAAAATATCGAAAATGCAGCCAGCCAGGCACTGAAGATATTGCGACTGTCATAAAACAATATTATTGGCATTATTACATTTAAGTGTTGACAGCATAATAAAATAATTGTCGACAGACAATTTACAACTAGGCAAGAAACAAAAAAACAACACGGAGATATCGTTTGCTGGCTGGCTGGCTGGCTGGATGGCTGACTTGCTGACTGGCTGGCTGTTGGATATCATGTCGATTCCCATGTAAAACACTTTTAAAAATCACACTCACAACTCAGGCCGAATGCAAAGTGCAACAAGTCATCAAAGGCAGCCCAGGCACGGCTGGAAAATGGAAAGATTTTTCATAACCGCCGAGAGATCAAAAGAATTGTGCGGCGCTTAACGCAGAGACGAGAGAAGAGCTCTGGAGCTGTTTGTTAGAGTTTTTTTTTTCGGATCGGCTTGCAGCTTGGAGTTCCCTCAACGACGACGCTCATTCATATAATTCACCCTCATTTCATAATAAATTGCTCTCAATTGATCACGACAATCGACAGCGATGAAAAGTCATGCCAAAGTTGACTCTGCGAGCGAGGAAACCGAAACGAACTCGAAAAAGAAAACATACGATACGAAATCCAATCGCAATGTTAAGCCAAAGTAAAGCAATGCCGGCCAAACTTAAATTGGCAAAAAGGTGCGACGATACACAGGGAGAAACGCGTCATTTTAGAATTTTCATAAAATGAATAATATAAGGTACGAAAAGAGAGAAAGGTTTTTAAAATAATTGTATTTCTTATTAAGCGATCAAATAAATAAAATAATAAATACATGCTAGTCAGAAGGATAATTTTAACTTATCTTAGAGCTTATATTTTAGATATCAAGATATATCTGCTCATTTTAGGAATCCAATTTAATGGTATAAGTTTTCAAGTTTTAAGATATATTAATGAAATTCAGACAATACGCTTTATTTATGTCATAATAATACTATTCGACCTTGAAATAAACTCTATTGATAATGTCCGAAATAAATACGAAGCAATGTCTTATGCTTTAATCTTTTTTTAAAATATATTATTTATTAAGACTTCTTCTCCCAGTGCACCCATCGCTGGCGTTCATCTCCACTGATAGTTTGGCGGCGTTAAGTTGTAGGTGCAGACTGGACAGAATCACCCACAGAGCCACCGATCCAGCTCCCCGTACCCCGCACCACCAGCATCCAGCATCCCAGGCTCCACCCGTTGTCTCCGGAGCCAAGCAAATAAGTCATATGCCAAAAGAGGTAAAGGTTCCTGCCCGGCTCGATAGGAAATTGCTCTAATATTTTGCCTTTTGTCTGATTGGAAATATCGCAGGCTCGACCAAAGTGCCGGCATATTTTTTTTCTGCATTTTTGTCTGCTTTTTTTTTGTGCCCGCAGGAGGAGGAAACTTTTTGCCGCTGACTGTGTGGATTGATGATGAATTATGTAGAGCACGAAGAGCGAAGTGCATTGCTGATGATGCCTCCTGTGCCTGATGGCGGGAATTGATCTCAGCCAAACCGAACTGAACCGAAATGAGGTGAGCTGTTGAGCTCGGTGTGGGAGTTGGTCTGATTTGCAGATTGCTCACGAAGTCAAGGAATTTTAATGAAAGAAAATCAATGCAAAAATAAACAAAGAAATAAGGAAAACTATTTTTCAAATATTTAAAAGGGTGCAAAATATATATTTAAAGTTTGCTGATTAATAAAAACTTTAAACCATGGTAAAAATGTTTTTGTTAAATTATTAAACAATTCAAGTTTTTAATGGTTTTTAAAAATTATACTCCATGTAAAATCTTATAAATTATGCTAAAGTAAACTTTATTCGTATTATGTTTCCTTCCTTGTTAGATTCTTAATTTGTAATAATCACTATTGTATTAATCACACCTTCCTCTGTAATTATCAGAGCGAGTAGTTCTTATAAACATGTTTTTAATGTTCGAAACGTATAAATTCTATGACCTTAAACACTTCAACATTGTGTAGTTTCTATGACAAACTAGTTACATTCTAGTCAGTTAAGTTCTGTCCATAAAATCTGTTTTCCCCACACAATTCTAATATAAGCTAATCATCTTTAATACAACCTTTTTTAATGAGGTTTTTTTATAGCAGTCGTTCTCTAGAAGCGACTTATCAATATATGAAAGCTGCTTCCTGACCAAATCACAGCTTTCGAGCGATAATGAAACGATAAATCTCTAATTGAAGCCAAGTCAAGTGAAATTTCTTGGAAAAAGTTGTGTAAGCAATTCGGCCGACATTCTTGCGAGAGACAGGTGAGCGGGGCTAGTGAGACTTTCCAGGTGAGTCACACTGGCCAGACTTTGCATAGTCAAATCAAGAGGCAACAAAAACACAAAACAGGTGAGACCAGAGGACAGGGCACTGATTTCTAGGAGAAACTGACCCGTTACAAGTTTACAGGTCTGTGGGTCTTGGTTATTAGTAAGATTCAGCAAAATTCTGCAGTGAAAACAATTGGGTTTTTGCAAATCAATCATTATAAATAACAATATTAACAATATTAAAGATGTTAAATTAAATACAAAACAAGTACAAGTAAAGCAAGAGAAAAAGGGAGCATTTTTAACTTAATAAACTTAACCTAATATTTTTCTTAACAGATATTTGAAATTCTATAAAATTTATATACATTTATTAAACAAGATCAACTTATCTCAAGTGTTAAATTTTGAACCTAAATATTTTCGCAGTGCATAAAACCCATATGGGTGCATCGCAAACGCATCGAGAAGTCGGCGCAAGAATAGAAGATGCCACGATGAACCCGAACCCACATGCACTTTGCGGTAAACGAAGCCTTCGTCTGCGGCACCAAATTGTGTTATCAAAAGCCTGGGAATTCGCCCTGCATGCCCACCAACCAAACAACCAACCGACCAACTGGCCAACTCGCCAAGTTACCATCTTTAAGCCAAGCCACCGAAACCCAGAGCCAAACCCCCATACGGGCCTGGAAAATTGTGCAAATTTTTCGTACAGGTAGTAGCAGAAAAGCAAAACTCGTTAGAGTCGGAGGCTGCGTGTGAGAGTCGAAAAGTCCAGGTTCAAGAGGAAGATGCTGCTGGGGCTGCAGTCGAAACCGAAGCAGTTCACTCGAACAAAATTAGGGCCAGAAAAGGATTCTACCGATTTACACAGAAGAAACGAAGTGACCGCGGGCTTGGCAAATATTTCAATTATATTTTTCGACATCTACTGTGGTTCCAGAAAAATAAAGTTAAGGATTAAGTACACGCATTATTGCTTTTAATTATTTATATCTCCAGTTATTCATTTGGTAAAATATATTTCAAAGTTCCTAAATTAGTGGCAATATTTTTCCAAGTGAACCCATCTAACCCGAACTGAACCGAACCGGTGTCCACTGGCCAACAACATTGCATTATTTCACCAAATCATTTCATGCCACATTAATCCACTTTACCACCGCCATCATCATCATCATCATCGCCGCCACCACCGTCGCGTCGCCACCAAAGGCACCATCGCTATAACCATCCGGCCAAATCTTGGGAACTTTCCTGGCCGGCAAAGGCGATCATGATGACGACGGAGACGATGACGACGACGTGTGCCTAGAGGGTGTCAATTGTTGCATATGCTGCAGAAAAATTCGCAATTTGGGGTTGCCATGTGCTGGGAGTTGCATTCGCCGCCGAAGTCCCAGTCGAAGTTGGAATGGAGCTCAATTTACTATTAGCGTGACTTTTGGGTTAGTTTTTCTATTCGTCATGCAAGGCATCGCTTATTGGCCGGCATTTTCCGAGTCTGGTACAGCCGTTACCAGACTCCGGGCCAAATGGCCCCCGACTCTTAAGTGTTTTATTGCATCAAGTGATCTTCTCTATAAATCCAAATGAGGAAAAGCGTAGCAACATTTATTTCTCGGATTTTTTTTGGAAAGGAACACTAAACATTTATGCGTAGACGGTAGTAAAAGATCTCAGATATTTACAAGTGAAATGTGAAAGATTTTTAATGAAGATCTTTTGCATCAAAGTAAGTACAATTGACTTGACTTGACTTTATGATTTATTTACAGTCTAAATAATTACAAACTAATTTTATAATAATAATTCATTGTCAGTTAGTTCTTACTTCATTGACTTTACACAAAGTACTGAAAGCTGTGCGGTTTTTCGGAGCAAAAATGTTCAGACTAATGAATTAAAGCTTTACGTTACTTTATAATTATAACACAAGTTTTCTTCACTCAACAAAATAAGAAAAGAGATCGCTAAAAGTTAGAAACTCAAAATTAAATCAAATCAGAACAACTCACTTGCCCAAATACCGGGCAATCCCATCAATTACAATCAGTCCGGAATAAGATCATCATTCACCTGCGATCTTTAAAAAACAAAATAAAATAAAACCAATTCTCGAATGATAAACGAGGCACCGAGCAATCAATGTGGCAGACAGGCCAACTGATCGATCCTGTGAGATCCGCGGCGATGATGATCATCGCAGCGATGATGATGAATGTAGAACATCGGGCAAACAGCATTAATGGCTGATTGATCGCCTAAAAGGTTTTATTAAGTCATAGCCGCCATCCGTATTCCTGTTTCCTATATTTTAGTGGTGCCTTGGTGCCCATCTGCTGATCATATGTAATTTATTTGTCATATCACGTGTTAAACATTTAACAACTCATGGGCTAGGCCAGGTCCTCCGTCCCATACCGACTCCCGGTACTCCACATCGGGCACTATAGCCGCAGGCAAGTGCACGAGACCCAGTCGAAGTCGGTGCAGAAATCGAATAAAAAATATAAAATAAACCGGGGAAATCAAGAACGAGTCGGGGTAGAAGAGAGAAGCAAGGAGGCATTGGAGGCACAGAGATCAATCTTGTGGCTGCAGAAAGAAAACCCAGGCAATAAGTCAAAACAATGGCCTGTCGCCAATGTCGTCGTCTAAAGAGCTGCATTCGTGCACTCGGGAAAAAAAATGCAGGAAAATATTAAAAATAAGTGTGAAATTCGAATGAAAATATTTATTATTTACCTAGGGAAAGCTTTAAGTACTTTTCCCCTATTTAATTTAAAAAATATGAAAAAAACAGAGCTATAATTTCAACTAGAATTCATTGTCTTCTAAATTCTTTTATATGGATTAGTGATTTTTAGTTCAAGTTTCTTCCAGTGTCATCTCCGGCCAAGTTGCCCGTTCATCGGCTGCTCACAGTCCCCCTTTGGCAGTCAGTCAGTCAACCCCTCGAAGATTAGCCTTGACTCCAACTCCGACTCGGAGCAATGCTAAACGAGCTGAATGAGTCGGGAATGAGACAGTAATGGGCTTCTTTAGCTGAGATACTAGACACCGCTAAAGGGGGGCGTGGGTGGCTAGGAATCGGATTCGGATTCGGATTGTCGTGGTAAATGTGGTAACAGCAGACGACACTGATTGTGAGTCCTCAAAGCCCAGACCTGCAGGAGATGGACTGGCCGATAGGAGGGCCATCGTCTGCCTGACTGGAGAATGTGTGCGCGCCTGGAAAGTGAGACAGGAGGTCAGGTTACTCTGCTTAAATTGGCCAGGTGAATGGATTGGAAAGCCCAGTTAATCCTTCTAGGGTCATGACAGCAGCTATCCACAGGCATCAGTATTAATTATGAGGCCTTTGATTAATCGTGTGATAGGGTAAGATGAAAGGATATTTCTGAGATTAAGTGGTAAATAAAATAACTGATGAGGAGGAGGAGAACAAAACTGAAATCAGTAAAATCGAACTCTATATTGTTATTGATAATAAACATAATATTATATTTTTTTTCTTAAAGATTATAATAATTTATGACTTGAAAAAAGGCCCGACCTTTATTAAAATTCCGCCATAATATCACTATCAATTCAGGCATCTGCGAACCGATCCTTGGCCAGACTAATCCTATTCACCTCGCGATGGAAGTCACATTTCACCCGACCGCTTTCTAACAGAAAAAAAAATAAAAATACAGAAGGAAAACTCACTCGTAAGCTGTGATTAGAGGAAAAAATCAATTTAAATAGCGCCACATGTGAGGCGAGGCGGGCCGGGAGTCACAGAAAGTCGAAGTTTACACAATGCCGGCGATTGGTGCGATTGGCGATCGGGGCCATCGCCAACGGATGACAGGCAGGCACCACCGGGCGCGCTAAGACGCAATTACACATTGCGAGGGGCAGGATACGGACTCGGAGTCGGACTTGGACTCAGACTCCGATCCAGTACACCAGTACACGTCCAGGTACACCGCTCCTGCTCGGCTTTGGTCATTCACACGTCTTGTTAGCGCGTCTTAATAAATTGCACGCAATCAACCTGCGCGCTTAGCTCCATTTAAGCGCGTCTGAGCGACCAGATCTTGGCCAGACTCGGTCTCGGGTTTGGATCTGGGAGCTCACAGCATGTGGCTGGTCAGCGGGCACCTTTTACTCGGACTCGGACACTTGGACGGGGAAACGAAACCGATCGGATGGTAAGTAATTGATTGCGCTTCAATTGCAATTACCCCAATGTGGCGCTGAGGAGGAGGCAAGCAGGAGGTTCTTCAGAAAAAAAATGAATAAAAGTAACAACAACAAAAATACGAGTAAACTTGTGTAATTGTGGCGTAATAATGCAATTTTCGAGCCAAGACTTTAAGGCGACACCATTAGTCTGCTTAAAGACACTCGAAAAATTGTGAGATCTTATTTACAGAGATTTAGTATATATTGTGTTGTCTGATTTGTACAATTCTTTCAGGGAAACTTATTAAATCAATTGGACATCCTGCAAATGAAACGTATAGTTATGACCAACAGTTTTATAAATATTTTTAAACAATTATTTTAGTCAGATATTAAAATCTTAGCCCTTTTCCATAAATATTCACTGAAAAATATCCTTCTCAAAAATATATGAATATAATATTTAAAGTATTTATACTTGCAA
Organism: Drosophila seguyi; assembly: GCA_008042675.1. Lineage (NCBI taxonomy): Eukaryota > Metazoa > Arthropoda > Insecta > Diptera > Drosophilidae > Drosophila > Drosophila seguyi. The sequence continues at coordinate 44,498 of VNJU01006805.1, read as the reverse complement.
GTTAAGTTTAAATACAAGAAATTTGTATCTTTTAACTTATAATATTATTTAATTTTAATTTAAGTTATTATTTACCATGTTTAAACTTACATTCATTCACTACCTTCAGAATTAAGGCATAAAATTGCTGAATAAATAAATGCTAAATAAATACCCAGAATTTCCCAAGTGTGTCGGTGTGTGGCGCCACTTATTGACGAACAGGAAAAGGGGAAACCGGGCAAGGGGGGCCATGCAACCTAAGCTAATAATCTTTCCTGCATTTGTGCCTCGCACTACGTACGAGTATCTGCCATGTTCCCACGCACTCTCGACGCGAAACGCCACTCCAGTGGAAACGGAAAACTACTCCACTGCACTCGAGGCAGCAACAACACCTCGCTTAGCTAAATTAAACTTCTTTATTTCAATTAAACGTCTGTCCAGCCTGTCTGTCTCGGCCTGAGCCGCAGCCTCAGTCTGAGTCTCAGTCTGAGTCGCTTATTCGCTCACTTTGTCATCGCCGAGCCCAAAATCTCTGGAGGAGTCTGAGTGTGTGGTGTGTGTGGCACGGTGAGTTCATATGAGCTCGACTTTGGATTTTGGGCCCAGCAGAAATGAAACGGGAACAACGCGAGCAGCCAGCAAACCAAAGAGTTGGGTTCGGATTGCGAATTTAGCTGTGAATGTACAGTAGGGGTTAAGATAATAGCAGTGAAGGTAATTTATAAACATACATATATTAAATATATTTTACAATATTATAGGGAAAACCTTTTAGAATATTTTTCTACTTGATTATGAAGAGTATATGCATTTCCTTCTTTCTTTTCATATCTTATTGTTTATCACGGAATAAAATTTAACTGCCTCATACCTTTAGTTATATATGCTTACAAGTACATCTAAACTAGCATTTCTAGGGTACCTGATGGGAAATCTTTAGAGTTTTCTTCAAATAATAGTATTTGTAATTATTCCTAGAACTTAAAAATGAATAATAATTGATATTATACATTTTTATGTCATCAACTTCAGTCTTATTTGAATAGATGTTATGTTGTAAGACTTAAAATTTTATTAAAATACAATGTTTGCAGTGCTATTATTTTTAATTCAACTGTAACACAAGTATCTGCGTCTGGGGCTTGGGCCTTTTGTCTGGTTCCGCGGATTTGCCGCTTGTAACCTCACCTTTAACATCCCACATGCGTCGGCTGGCAAGCGGAGAGACTTGTTAGATTGCCTCACATGAGCTGGAACTGGGGATGTGTGCCAGAATTGGGAATAAGACCCTAGGCTTTCACATATGCTTGGGTCCCTTACAGGCCTCTAATGATTTTCTAGGATTAGGATCATGTTTGTGTCAAAGATATGTAGGGGTTCTTCATATGAACTTAAGTTCTTTCATATAAAATAAAAGATTAAATGTACCCTCTGTAAGTAAGGCCCTATTCATATCTTATTTAAACATATAAATCCCTAATTTTCAGAGTATTTAAAATCGACCATTATCACATTGTCACACTTCTTCTGTCACTTTTGCTTGGAGACACGTCACCACAGGCAGGAGGCTCCTCTCATTCGACCCGAGGCAATTCTCCCAAGCGAACCAAATGCAAATGATCGATAAATAAACGACAAATATATATTTTAATTTAAAAATTGAGACCTTACCTCCGCGAGATCAGATCAGAGTTCAACGATTATTATTATTATGATGACTGGGTGCGAGCGTGGGCAGCCGAAGACAAATAAACCCAAGACTTAAGACTTAAGGCCCAAAACCCAAGCCCCAGGTAGCTACTGTGCTGAGGCGCAAATTGGCGGATTGTCTAAATGGGCGAAGGTGTGTATTTCAGGGCGTTTAATTAGCCGGGCCAAGCCTTGGGCCCGATCTGCACAGAATGCAGCAGAGACTGGGAAAAGAAGTGCTAGTGCTGGGGCTTTGGGTGGCCAAACAGGAAGTTTGCCACACGCAATCAGCATCAAGTCAAGAGATGAGATGAGATGCGAAACATATATGCGGCGCACTGCACACCTCGGAGTCCCCGAGTGCGAAAGAGAGTCCGCATCGGACTGCGTCCCAGTCCGAGTCCGCGTCCGAGTCCGGGTCTTGGCCCGGGCACATTCCAAACTCGAACTAGACAAATATTGATGGCCGCTCATCAATAGCCACAGCAGCAGCACCACCAACACCAACAGCATTAAAATTACACTTAAACAAATATGTTTAATATATTAAACAAGATCTGGAATGGGATTTAAGATTTTGGAATGAAATTAGAAGGAAATTCTGAGGGGAAAAGCAGTAATAAAAATGTTGATATATATATAAATATTCATATAACTCAAGAAAGCAATTACACTTTGTACATATTGAAATTATTGAGGCTTTAAGATAGGGTAAAAAATAAAGAATTCTATAGGCTTAATCCCTGTAATTTTTTTCATAAATTATATTAATTAAATTCCAAATGCTTTGAAATATTTTTCGCTTAGTGCACTAGCGAAATCAAACGCAACAGAAACGGAGTTGGGAAAAAAAGAGCGCGCAGATTTTTTTTCTCTTAGCGTATTGCGATTGATTTATTTACCACGGCTTAGATTTACCGCCTTGCGAGTGGCATTTTGGCATTGTGCTGATGATGCCCCAAAGTCTTCTTCTTGGGGGCCGGGGCCCCTTCTTAACCCATTGCTGCTGCTCTCCCCCGGAGTGTGCCCCGCGCCTGAACCCCCCCAGCGACGGCGGCATCATCATCAGCAGCGGCACTTGCGGCACACGGCGGACGGCACTTGGCCCCCAAGTTGCAGCTGGAACGCTGCCTCGCTGCCCCGCTGCATTTGATTTGGTTAGGCCAACATGTTCATGTCCATCGGCATCGCCATCTATCCGGAATCCGGATAGCTGTGGCCACAGCTCTCTCGCTTTTGCATCGTTACACAAAACCACAAACAATTTATATTCCCATCAAACATTTTGACCGCAACGCTGATTCATCTTAATCAATTATAATCTTTTGGATCGTCTGCTTTTCTCTCTGCCATCTCTTCTTGTAATGAGCGAAAAATATACCTGTATATATATATAGCTACATATATACTCTTTGCAGGCTGCATTGCGCCCAGTTAGAGAGGGGTAGAGGTCGTGTGCTGGGGGCAACTGCGTGTAGAGATTTGCTCCACAGGCCTTGTCCAGATAAGATGTACCCAGACACCCAGAGCCGTAGTCGGAGTCGGAGTCGGAGACCCCGATCCGAAGTCAAGCGATGCTGCGAGCAGCGAGAAAGATCGAGCCGGGCTTAAGCAGATTGCATGCCAAACAATGGACATGGACATGGAATCGGGTGGCTGCGATTCAATGCGATGCAATGGACCTATTTAGCGGAGAATTGCCATAGATAAATTAAGATAAAGTGTCAAACAGCGAATAATCACTGGGAATATCCAGATAAAAAGGAGAAAAAACTGTTTTTTTTTAATAAATTGTAATAAAAGTGAATTTATAAATAAGACTGCATAGAGGTGAAATTTATAAAGAAAAAAGTACAAAAATCTAACTAAATTACGTTTAAAATGTATTATTTAAGTAATTAGAACTTACTTATGTCTAAACCCATTCTTTATGTTATGTTCTTGATTAAGAATCCAATCCAATCCTTGTAAGAAATCACCTTTTCCTTAAACCAATTTCCTATAAGTTGCTTAGCGAATTAACGTCAACACTTAAGCATATCGAATGTTCATATTGGTTAACATTTTTCACCTTTCCGCATAGCCTTAAGACTGTCTCAATCTAATCAAGATCTCGACGGCTGTCCTCCAATCAATCATTTCCCCCTAAGTATCGGCCATCGACACATTGAATATTCAAAATCATTATCAAATATCAAATTTTACTTCCTGTTGTTGTCAGATTTCAGCCAAAAACAAAAACCATTTAGTTGCAGCAGAAGGCATCGCCTCGATTACCAGGGATAAGAAATAGAAACAGAAATAAATCCAATGCCAGCTCAATCAGAACTCACTCTATCCACTATCCGCTATAATTACAGGCCGAACCCCCCGCCATCATCATCATCACGATATTATCAATCAACGGCCAACAACCGGAGAAACAAGACGGAAAAAACACAACCAGAAAAGCTGTCAAAGCTCACACCGTTTCTTCATGCTCAATTTTCAATTACAAATTACAAAAGTCTCGCGCGCTCGCAATTGTTTAATTTACAAATCATGTGAACCAATTAAACAGACGCGGCAATAGCAACAGCCACAGAGCCACAGCCATCGTGGCCACGAACAAGGCTTAAATAGACTTTACTTGTTAACAATTATGCGTCCGCTGGCCAAGAGGGGAGCTCGCGCGGAGTGGGAACAATCAAAACCGAATCAAATGATAAATGACAACACCAAAACACAACTAGCCTAGGAGATCCATGAGCCATCGAGGAAGGGAGACGCTGCCCCACAGTCGCAGTCCCATTCCCATTCCCAATCGCAATCCCAAATCCCAGCCTGCGTCTGCATGGCTATCTTCAATGTGTGTGCACTGCAAGAAAGTAGTATTAATTTCGACAAAATTAAACTATAAATATTATGAGAGAACTTTCAAGCCTGTAAAGTTAGGTCATTGAACAACAATATGTAATGCTTTATAAAATATACAAATCATACTTTTCTTCTTGTATTCAAATATTTTATTAAATTTAGATTTATTTAATATTTCAATCTTTTTAATAAACATTTTCTCCCAGTGCCTACGCGCCTCAATGTCGATCCATTAAGACCAAAAGCCCTCGCACCACTTGACGGATGAGTTTGAACTCACATGTCTGACCCAGAGCGGCGAGTGGTGCGGATCGCTGGGTGAATCGCTGGTGGATTGGTGGATTTGCTGGCAATGGAAGTGGAAGTGGAGGCGCCCCTGCCCAGGCATCATGGTTGGTAGAGAGCCACCAAATGAAACTCACACCACCAATGGGGGCAGAGTGGAGTGCCTTCCTATGCTGCATTTGGATTGAACCCGGGGCCCAGTTTCAGTTCCAAGTTGCCAGTTTCATAGACCATTGGATGCTGGGCAGCAATGGGCCAAGTTATACATTGTTTGATAAATGGCACACAACCTTTTCGAGGTTGATTATTGTGTTTTGTCTCCCTCGCTCGGAGAGGGGTGTGCGTGTGTGAGAGTGTGCTCATGTTTGTTGTGGGATTTCTATTTTGTGATATCAGAATACTCTATAAAATTAAGTATTTTGGTTTTGGGGCTAAGAAAATAGCATAAAAATATATTTAATTAAAAAAACAAACAAGGAAACACAAATATTATTCTAGGGCAAAGCAAGCTTAGGACGCAGAGTTCTTCTTCTAAAATGATATACCCTGGTCGTCTAAGGTAAATCCTTGAATATATCTTGAACAATAAAGTTACATGTAAAATCTTAAGGATAAAATAATTCCAAAACACGAAGTCTTAAACATTCTCAAAATTAAAACCTTATAATTTTTATATATAAAAATTCAAGTTCAAAAAGGAAAGAGCATTTAATCTTCTCATTTCCTCTCATCACATATATTTTCGATTGCCCTAAGGGCAAAACCCGAGATCGACCACAAATTTAGCTACAATTTCAAACAGTTTTTTGTGTGGCATGTTTTGTTTTAACCATAACGGGGCCTTCGTCTGGAATTGGCGAATTGAATTAATCGTTTCCATTTTGTTTATTTGTTGGTAATTAAACACCTCTGCTTTGATTTCTTGTCTATCTCGTCAGCCGAGAAAATGAATCATTTACAAACATTTCTTCATTCGTTCGGTGTTTTTGTTTTTCTACTTCCCAGCATTTTTTAATGTTGAATCGTTGTAAGCCATAAATTTCGGTTACGCTGGGGCTATTTATACTATTAGGTGGGGGCCTGGGAATATCAATTTTTCTATCACATTTTTTGATATTGTACATGTGTGTGTGGCGCCTGTTGTGAAATTAGTGGGGCAGAATTATGGCGAAATCGAATCGGCTAATGAAGTTTCACAGATTAATGGGAACAGTTGAGAGGCGTAGGTAGGCATCAAAATATTAATGATGGATGGGGCCATGAATAAATATATTATTCATGGTTGTAAAGAAGACGAATCAGTAGATATTACAGATGAAAATAGTACTAGAGAGAGTATACATGGTTTTAAAAAATTTTAAAAAGGTAGTTGTTTTCAAATGTCTATTATAGAAATTGAAGAGATTAAATGGTTTTCAGACAAAGTAGAAAGTTCTAAATGATATTTATAGAAATTTGCCTTTGTTTAAGCATAAGTTTTATATGTAATTTTGGTAAAAAGTACTACAATTTTTGCAATATTTTTAAACAAGGAAATATCAATATTTAAAGAGGAGTCTTTAGCACCTAAAACACGTTTTAAAACATTCTCCTGGCTTCTACACTTTATAAAATACAAAGATGTATAAAATATGTTGCTATTTTTTAAATATTTTTATACATTTCCTAATTAAATCGGTAAAATTTAAAAATCAGTTTTTACGAGTATTTTAAAGGGTTTGAGCAACATTTTCTGCCTTATTTTGGGCATCTCCGAACCGAAATTTTGTTTAGTTTCAATTTATAGCAAAATGTTAGCAGCAGGTGTTCCCGTTCCCGTTCCCATCATCATCATTATTGCGATCACACGCACACCCGATAATCATCATCTTCTTCGGGGGAGCTTAGTGCGAAAATAAAGCAATCTAATGTACGCCATTGGTGGTGTTAACCTCATTGGGTTACTTTCGGGAAAGTTTATAGTTTTTTTTTTGAAAAATTCACCAATGTCAAAATGGAAAAATTTGCATTAGCAGAGGCCTCGGCCTCGGTCTCGGTCTTGGTCTCGGCTTCGGCCTCTCAGCTCTTAGCTCGGATCAGCTCGGCTTGGCTCACCCTCAGGCATTCAATTACAATCGATTCTGGTGTGAAAAAGTTCAATTTCTTTGCCGGCCGCAAACGACGACGATGACTGCGACCCGTTTTTATTTTTTTCTCAATTTTGTTTCTTTTAGTTTCTTGCGTTTTTTCCTTATTTTTCTTATATATTTTTTGCGGCTAGTAATGAGGAAATGGCAAAACGCAGTTGTCGAGAGAGATGGAGGAGTCATGGGGGCCTCTGCCGGGTTTTGTGGCCATATGGAAAATGCAATTCATGCACTTCCTAGATTGGACAACTGGTTGAAAAAAGCTGCTGCCGATGCGAGATGCTGCTGCTGCTGCTGCTCCCGCCAAGTGTGTGCATATCTACATATGTGATTGCCATATTGTGTAGATAATTGTGGGGCCCTGGCCCGACCCTCCCCGCCAATACACCTGAAGTGCTTAATGCTTTGTGACTATTCATGGGCACTTCAGCCATAGCTTCAGCTTCAGCTTCAGCTTCGCGGACGCGGACGCGGAGTCCAGCTCGGAATTGGAATTGCTGCCCCAACAGAAGCAGCAGCTCCGAACTATGGGGCCACATATGCAAATCGCCAGTCGCACACAGGTGGAGTCCGGTGCTTGGTGCTCGGTCCTCGGTGCTCCGTGCTCGGTTCGACAGGCTGACGAAGGGGCGGACGAACCAGGCCGGCCAAAAGTGCAGCACTCCAAAATGGGCAAACAAACACACAGCCACAGACCAGATACAAGTGCACCGCGAGAAAAAAGGGTAGAAGCGGAAATGAAGGAGATTCTTGAAGATGAGCAGGAAACTGTTGCTTATTAAATACAAAATAATATTAATAGAAATCAAATATTATAAACAATTAATATAAAAATCTAGTTGAGTGATTTAGTGCATTTAGTGGAGTGAAAAATACATATATCAAAGTGATGGAATATAGCACAATAATAATAATTAATAATAATAATAATATTATTTATTTACAAAAATATTTTATATTTTTTCCTAGTGCACAATATCGCGAATGATGTGATGGGAGGGTGGGATCGGGTTTACCCACTCAAGCATTGACAGTTGAGTGGTCAGCGTTTTCTAGCCTGCATCATCAAGCAGAAGCAGAGGCAGCAGCAGCAGCAGCAGCATTCACTACAACAATAATAAAAATAATAACAACAACAATAGGAGCCACGACAAAACCTCCTTATAAACCACACGGCACACACAGAGTCAACAACAATAATTACCCACTTGCCTGCACTTGATATTAAAATCAGACAAAAAGGTAAGGCCTTCCCTCCTCAATCAATTCCCGCTCTCTCTCTCTTCCATTTAAACACTATAGTATATATATGTATATATGCATGTATAAATGTATTTTACTTTTCAACTGATTCGACAGGTCAAAGCGAACACAGAAACGTGCAAAAAAACGTGCAAAATTATCAAAAATCGTTCATCAAATTACCAAAAAGAGCGCAACGGGCCACTTAACGACTCTATTACGAAATGGATAAAAATATATATAGAGGAGCTTCCAAAGACATTGAGACATTGCCCGGGCGTCTCGGGGCTGGCAGAAATTGAAAAAGCGTCAACACAAAAATTATTTTAAATTAGAACTCGAAACTACTCACGTTTTGCAATTTTCGCTTTTTGTGTGGAATGCCAATTGAAGTGTTAGGAAAATAAACAAAAGCCAGCCCCAACTGGGAGCTGCAGTGCAAAAAAAAATACAACAACAGCAACAATAATAACAACAAAAGCGAAAAAATAAAACCGAAAAAAAGCGCAGAGCAACAACTGAAACCAAAACAAAAACAAAACTGAAGCATCATCACCATTGGGAATCGGAGAGGGAGAGAGTCGGGCAGGGGCGGAACGATCAGCAGGGGGCATCCAGGCAATGGAGACACCAGCCAGCAACAACAACTAACAGCCAACCGCCAACAGTAGCACTAAAAATAACAAAAACAATAACACGACTCCGATGGGAAGACTTTCGGGCCATCGGGTCCCACTATATAGTGGTGGAAGCGTGACAGAAAATCAGCAGTGTGGCCCAGGATAAATCCTAAAATAACTAGAATAAATTCAAATTTAAGGTCTTATTTATTGTTAATAAAATAAATAAGAGTGATTTCTACAATTTAAAGGTGTTAATTTATTTAATTAAGAGGTTCAATTAATACTTTACAGGTTTTTACTACCATAAATGTTATGGATTTGTTATTAAAATGTTTAATAATCTCAGGGGTTAATATTATGTCTCATATCTGTCAGGAGAAATTTATTTACAGATCTAAAAAGGGGGATTAAAAAACATATATATCTGTAATTAAAGACTTTGCATTCAATACATTAGCTATTTGCTTGCTCTAATTCCCCCCAAAGAATTCGTAAAAGTTCCTTGGACAACGGCAACTTGGACTTCCCGCTATCATCACTAGCCAAGTGACTTTGTGTGTCCCTCTTTTTGGCGATGGCTTGACAATCAACGCAAATAGCTCAAACGCCTCAAGTGTTTGCTGAAGATGTCACCCACACTTCAGGCTAAAACTCCGACTCTACCGCTCGCTGCCGCTATCTGCCGGCCAAGTTCGTTGCCGGAGTCTTTTGTTTAGACAGCGTCAACGTCGCGGCGCGGCAGAGGCCTGCTGCTCGTTTCCTCGCTTTGACTTTTGCAATTTGGCACAGCAGCACTAACAACAGTAACGGCAAGCAGCAGCAGAAGAAGCAGCAGAAGCACAAATATTGGCAATATTTCGATGACTGCAAAATATCGCTTACAGTTAAATGGAAATTGATGCACTTAGCTGACTCACTCACTTCTGTTTGGGCATGGGCATGGGCACTGCTGCTCCTGCTGCTGCTCCTCCTCTCATCCTCTAAAGGAAACTATGCAATTGTGTGTACCCACCGGAGAGAATTCCTCATTTTCCAGCCAAACTCCTCATGCAAGCAACGTGACTTTGAATAAATTAAGTGCACATATGATATGCAAGCACGAGGGAAAAAAATCACAAGAAATATAAGAAGGAGCAAAGAAATGGAGCGAACGATTGTGTGAGAGTTTGCAGAGGACAAACATAAAAGGATGGTAGCAAACAAAAATATATTTCTGCCAGCCTCCTCGAGTGCCTGGCGAATCATATTTATTTTTTTTTAAATAAATCCCCGCCATCAATTCGGATCAGCTTGGGCCTTAACTCAAACGCTGTATGGCCATAAAAAGCGTATCAAGCCAGCATTAATTTCCTGGCATAAACTTCAATTTGAATAAATTGCAATTAATTTAATTTAATTAACAGCTCTACAAACACGTTCCGGAGCAATTGGCAGGCGACGGCGGAGGATTACCGATCCTGGCCCAGTCATCTGGTAACCACTTGTCGCTTTTTATTATCTAGTCGCCTGTCAAAAACTCGTGCTATATGCCATAAGGTATTAGATTTTATATCCAGCAGCCCATCGGGCTACAAATGGCACAACAAATTCGTGCAGAGCTACCACACCGAGCCAGAAACCAGACTGCCAAGCGCAGAGTTCGGGATGAAGATGACGCTGGCGATGGCGATGGCAATGAGGATGACGACGATGATGGTCCTATCAGCATGGAAACTATCGGGACTTTTAATGAGGCTCCTTATGATTTCTTAAAATCTATTCAAGCAGACAACTAACAAATTATATGGCAGCAGACGGAGATGAAAGCGGCTAGATAGGTGGAGCAAGATCTCGTTCTTGGCTTATGCAAAGTTGGGTAATGCAATCATGTTAAAATCATGTTTATTTGATTTAGTTATCTATTTGGGGGGAAATAAGGTTCAAAGGTTGATACGAATTTCAAGGACTGTATAGTATAGAGATGAGAAAAGCTATAATAACTGACAATTGAGCTAATAGACTTAAGCTTATATTAAAGAACTTATCGAAACACATCAATTATTATATACAAAAAATATAAACCGCTCTTCATATTCCTAAGGAATTAACTTACTTTATTTAAAAGAAATCCACAACTTTCTAATAATTAAATAAAATCATAAAATCAACATAAAACCATTCAATAAATTCCACAAATACCATTAATACTCTGATGCTTATTACACACATTTTAAATCTATTAAAAATAATAATAAGCCGGGCTTATCGGACAGAAAGAGGATGATAAAGCCAGGGACTTGTCTCTCAAACTGTAAACAGCCGGTTGGCTCAAATATGCGAAATTAACAAGACACAATTACAAGACACCGAACGCAACAGGCAACACGCCTAACCATCAAGTGTTTTCCTACCACTTTACCGCCCGTCCCCTTGGCACCCACTGTGTGTTATCGTTTAGTCTATGGTTTTATTTTTATAACGCCGCAAATGCACACTGTTCTTAGTATATAAAATTAAGAAAAATATATTAAAGTAAGATAAAAATAATTTTAATATTAAGTATATGTTGCTTACAATTGATTAAGGCAGTAGTATTACTCTGAAATTCTAATTAAATTTAAGAGAATTAAATAGAAGGTTAAGTATCTATTTTATAATTATTTATAATTTATTTTTATTTATTTATAATTTATTTATTTTATTTACTGATTGATTTACTATGTTAATTATGTAGGAATAGGAGCCTTGGGTCTTCAATTTAATTTCTTACTAGAAACAATTATATTTTAAACAATAAACAAACCGTAGATAAAGAACCTACTTAAACTGAATAATAATAATGTGTAATCTTAACAATAAATTATACAGTTTTTTTAGAATTAATCAATTCCAATTATATTAAATTTGTTCCAAAAATATATTATAGACCACTGTGCCTCCGCTTGCATCCCGTGGCTGCAACTGCTAACGCAGCCTTTAGCATTCGGCACCGAAACTCTCTTGGCCAAATGTTCGCACAGAAATTTGCGAGATTGTTATCGGGGAGGAGAGGTTGGCCAAGTTGGAACGAAACGGAGGCGTGGAGAGCAGCCTAGTCAAACATCGTTGTTGTCGTCGTTTGAGGTGAAAACCCGCAACGCAACTGCGACTGGGACTGCATGCAAAATGGAATTTATTGTATAATTAGGATTTGTCTTATTGGTAATAAGCCGGGTTAAACATAACGAGCTTTTGTGCTTTCTACATAAACAATATTTTGTTGTAGTGGTCAATAAAAAAGGAACGCCTACGGGTGAGATGCAACTGCAACTGCATCTGTACCTGAGGAGAAATTATATCTTTAGATACTTGGACAGCCCACAGCTTCACGGGGAACAGGAGCAAACTATAAACAAAAATTATTTTTATAATAATATAATGTTTCTTTTTAATACCCAGTTGTTCTTTATTTCCTTGCGGTTTTTCTTGGCCAAGTCTTGGGCCCTGTTGGCCCAAACCCTGGTGTGTGTACAAGCTCATTACGACTCTTGCTCACCGAGAGTTGCGTTGTTGTCTTAGTTGTTGTTTCTTGTTTAGTTGTTGTCGCCGGGGTGTCGAAATGTACAGCCAATTACATGGGACAACAACCACATAGGGCTGGGAAAGGGGAACGGCGAATCCCGAAGGCGAAGGAACAGGAGCTGGCAGGGAATTCGGGTGGCTGGTAATTCGATAGCTGAGCCCGCAGCCCGAAGGAATTCAAGGCTAAAAGTCTGAGAATCGGACGCAGGCATTGAATTTCATGAGTTCCTTCCGCGACTTTGGCAGCATCCAACGGGTTGCGACCTCTATAGATAGAGATTCTCGCATTCGGTTCCCCGACGCTCACATAGAACAATTATTTTGCGTGTAATTATATGAGCATGTTATGCGAGAGGCCAATGGATATCTTGTTAAAGAAGCGAGATTTTAATGGCCTACAAACGGTCTTTCTGGCATTCAATTATATTGGAAATTTCAATTGAATATGGTAAAGTTTGTTGCATCCTACTGGATGATATTAAAACAAAACCCACTAAAACTTAATTGCCCCAATTAAAATGTCAAGTTAAGTCATCAATATGTTAATCTCCGACTATCGTTATTGAATAAAAAATATTCCTAGCTATCAATTACAGTTAATATGGGAACTACACTTTGCGTTTTTTTGTTATAAGTAAATGTACATTTTAATATAGAGAGCTTGTTCAAACACCTTTATTTTAATTTATAATAATTATTCAGATTTTCCAACAATTTGTCATGGGAAACAATGGCTAATAGCTCCGCCAAACCGGGGTAATTCCCATATTCACAGTTTAACAAGCGTAGCCTAATATAATCCAAGTATCATAACTTTATTAGCCAACCATTGATTGGTATATTTAACCTTAGCGAAGAACGTGCGCATCATTTGCCTGGGACCCCGGAACCCTTGGCTTTTCCGATCCCAATCCAAACTGATCCGATCCGACCCGATCCCAGCGAGCTGCTTTCGATTGCCAGCAATAACTCAATAAGGGCTATGTAAAATTTATATTCGTTCTCGAAAATCTTCGACACACATTGGAAAATTATGCATGCGATCGGAACGCCGCGAAACCCGACCCGACCCGACCCCGGCGACCTGGCCAGCATCCAGCATCCATCGGATCCGCCAGGTGATCCAGCGACCTGACCAACATTGACTGTATAATCGGCCGCGACGGCGGCCGCGCAGATCAATCATAGGCCTCGGCCTAGCCTTTGGTTAATTTAATATGGCTAAAGATCAACTGCAGCCGCAAAATGTTCCCGCGAACTTTTGTGCACTTGCTCGACTCTGTTTTCAATACTCTTTGAATGGCGAAGGATATGGGGAATATATGGAAGGAAATGTCAAAGGAAGGGAATATATTTTGAAGGAGTAACTATATATACTATATGAAGCTATTTTTAAGGTTTAGTTTAGGCAAAGATTATGGGAAGAGGGAGAAGTTTTTAAGTTTTTTTATTACGCAAAAATTAGATCAACTAGAAATATTATAAAAGTATTTAAGAATCTGTATATTTAAATAAATTTATTGTTGTTTAAAACAAATATATTATCATACTTAAGCTCTTAAGTTTTTAAGCTCCTAAGTTTCTAAAACATGAATCTTCATTTGTATTTTATTAATTAATGCAAGATTTTAGGATATTTTTCTTTAAAAATTTTAAAAACAATTAATATCCTTGTGCTAATTGATACGTTCTTTAATGATTCCATATTTTTAGTTCCATATCCTATAAATCCTATAAAATTATATAAAAAAGAAGCAACTATTATGACAAAAAAAAACCCACAAGATTTATATATGATATGATATTCTTGTAATATTTGTTAAATAAATTGAAAGTAGAGTATCTTTAATTCCTTGAGCTACCTGCATAATAAGTTCCCCCTCACTGCCTCGCGGCACAAATAGCTGCTGGGAGAATCTGCGGCTATGCTCTCTGGCCAATTGATTTGCAAGCATCGAGTATATTGTGGCATCGTTCCAATGAGCGAGCCGTGCGAATGGGTTTTCGATCATCTCGCCGCCGCTGCACTCTTCTTGCTGCACCGTGCTGCTGGGGGTCACTGCTACAAATTTTGAACGTTCGGGTCATAGTCGTAGAAGTCACACGGGGCCAGGAAGAAAAATCTGACAGCAAAAAGAGACTCATCCATGCATTCAGCTTCGCGAGCTCCGTAATCAGGCGCAGCGAATTTGTATATGAACATGCATGACGTGTGTGCCGTCGAATTGGAAGTTGAAGTCGTCGTCGCCGCGGTGGGAGTGGAATCAAAGTGGGAGGAGGTCGACGGAGATGCAGCTCGCCAGCATCGATCGCATCACCTCGCATCGCACAGCATCGCATCGCGGCACGTCGGTGAAATGTTAAAGTTCCAGCAAACAAAATCATGATTGACATGACGTATCAATCTCGGCGGATTGGCATGTGTTTTTGGCGGAAGAAATATCATAATTTCATCATTTTCAATTTCCATGGGCAATCAGCAGGTCAACGAAATTAGCGTGGCCAAAAATGATTGCCCACCTACCAGAATGTCGAGTGTGTGGCAAGGTGATTCCCCTTCTCTCAGCGATAAGGCATGCCTATAATATATACATGTTTCTTTGTCAGATAGTTAATCGATCAGCTGAGTATTTGCATTTTGCACAGCTCGTTTGCTTCCTTGATATCTGATCCGTGATAATGTCTTGGGATGTCGGAGAGTTTGAGAAATTAAATAAATTAAGTATACGCAAGGGTGATTTTAAAATAGATAACATATTGTTATTTAATATTATTCAATGGGTTTTAATTAATTTTAGTTGGGTTTCCCGTGAATGAAAAGTGTTTTCTAGCTTGAAATCTATTTTTTTAACTAATGAAATATAATATTTCCCTTTAAATAAAACTTAGAAGTGCCTTCTTACTATTTTTTTAACCATTCTCCCAAGACCTTAGCTCATAAAACCATGAGAGCTAATAAATTATTAACCATAATTTTGGTAGTCCCTCCCCTAAACACCTGAGCTCTCCTTCCCCTTGAAATTACCAATTAATTTGCCTAATTTCTCCCCCGAAACGGAGTTCGGTCTCACATTTGGAAGCCGCCTGCCCGCGTCTTTTTACTCAATTCATTTGGGCTCATTAAAATGCGTTCGGCCCCAAGCTCGCACATCGTAAACCAAGCCGAAAAGCATCATCCCAGCATCCAAGGGAAAAAACGATAATGTTCACCATAAATTTCCACAAATCAAATCGAGCACATTTTCCACCCATTAGATGGAAGAGAAAAAGGCTACTAATTAGCAACGCCCACGAATTTTTCGCCCAGGAAAACTAAAATGGAAAGCGTTTGAGGGGAAAATATTATTATACAAAACGAACCGAAGCTCGCTCGACGACGATTAAAGTCGAAAAGTTGAGAAAATGGGTGTTGCTGGGTCATAAACAAAAAAAGAGGCTGAGGTAGAAACGAAATATGTTATGAAAAGAGTGTTACAAATTCCCCGAGAGCTGGGCAGAAGACCCCAGAAATGTTGGTCTCCAATGTCTCGTTTTGGAAATCGATTCGTCACGTCCAAAAGGGCTTTGGCTCAATGTCGACAGATCGACAGATTCGGCTCCCATGGGGTCAGGGGTTGGTCGGGGTTCGGTGGATATATCGGGGTCGATGGCGTGTAATTTGCATACATTAAACTACTGTCGAGCTCCTCCAAATCGAATGCGCCTCCAAAACTTAATCTAAATTTAATTATTGCAGCCAACAAAATACCAAATACCAAACGAAACGGCAGCGACACAGAAATCTGAATACAACGATTTGTACCCCTGATCTCTCATTTTTTGTTGTATTTTTTTCTTCTTCAGATTAATAAATTAATAATCAACAAAAACGCTTTTCATATTTTTATGGGAGAGAAAAAAAAGAAACGGTGCGCTTTGAACTCGTGGCTATATGCATTATGTACATATATTTTCATAATTTATAAACGATTCTACAAGCTCAAGCTCGGGGCTCCCATTTCGAGATTTTTTTGAATGATGGCCTAAGCCCCCGAAAGCCAAACGAATGGCGTGTAGTCCGAGTCCAAATGCTGTTGATATACTTTTTATGGGCGTTTGATAAATTTCTTTACATTTTCCACAACAATTAGTTGCAATCAAAAGCCATATTGTTCACAGCAGAAATCCAAGACATTGGCCAAAGGGTCTTTTCGGATTTCGGTTTCTTTTTACCCCCCTTTTGCCTGCGGTAGATACTACACATAGATATACCTCAGATATCTGCTGGTTAATCCGTAAAGCTTTCGTTACGAACTCAACCTGTTGTACTCTGGCTCAATTTAAATTGTTATGGTCCGTGGTCCGTTGATTAATAATCAGATATATATCGATCTGGGGCACAGATAAAAAAGAAACAAGCGATATTTAAGCGTTGGCAATTGGGTCTATGCAAATGGAGTACAAAACGTAATGGGCTTTGAAAAATTGGTAACTGGATTTTAATTTTGGATACACGCACCTGTGCGTATCTGAACTATATACATTAATTCGTTGTTTCTTCTGGGAATTGGGGATAGATTTAGATGAAATCAGTCATGGTTGGTTTTACTTTATGTTTAATAAAAAATAAATTCTTGACTACAGATATATGTATGTATTATATTTAGGGCCTAAAATTGGCTCTAAATTATTTTCTGACAAGAAAATCAAGTCACAATTTTAAAAAGCCCAGGAAAAGCTTAAAGTTAATTTCTTTCAAGTAAATCAAATTACCATCACATTTCATTGCCCAATTAATTAATTAATAATCAAATCTTCATTTTTCCAAGGATCCAATGGAATCAATGTTTAAACACAAATATTTAATATCACAACAGTAGACACGTTCTCTTATTTGCATACAAAATAGCTTACCTAGACAGGAGTCCTAATTAGTAACCTTTGCTGATCTCGGCGGTGCTGGCTCGTTTATCCAAAACCTGACCATAATTTCAGATTACACAAATGCCAATACAGACGCAGGCCAGCCTGTGTACCTGCCTGCACCTGTTCGTCAGTTGTTTACTCTTGGGAAATCAGGCAATATATCCAACGGACTGCCACTTTGCTACGCCTTAACACCAATCAAAACCTTTTGACCGAGACTTTTGGAATTAGCAGACAAACATGTGGCCCCAAGATTTGCGCAGTGTGTGTGTGCAATCCGTAAAACTCGTCAACGGCTGTCTATTTCCCCCTGCTCACCTGCTCATGCCCGGTAGTTGTAATTAAAAACGCGCAAGTCGTAAAAAGACTGAAAGCCGAGGAAAGGTAAGAAAAACTGCTGCCAAGAACGGGTCTCTTCCCGGAGTCTCCCAGTTACCGAAACTTTAAGAGTGTGTCTGGGGCGTAACGCACCCGAGGAGTAAAATGAATTTTAAATATGCTTTGCGGATTGACCCACGACCACGACCAGGCCTCTCTGGCAGCCTTCAATCATGCGGGAAATGCGCTAATTGCAATAGAAGTACAATTTCTATCGTAAAATAAATCAAGGAGTTACAAAAAACAAAAGGGAAAACGAAAGGAATCTTAATGAGGGCTTAGGAAAAGAAAGAAGAATTGAGATGTATTCTAAATATATCAGTGAAAAGGGAAAGCTGTGTTAGAAAATTACGGAAAAAGTAAAAGAGTTTATAGTTTCTTCTTTTTCTTATTGCAACATTAAATATTTTTTAATATTAAAACATTTTAATATAATTGTATTTTAATAAAGAAGTTTTGCTAAATTACTAAAAGTTTCTAAAAAAAGAAATATATATTTTCTAAGCTTAATAAAAAGGTTTCGTCACCATTTAACCTAAGCACCAAGTGAATCCAATTATTTTGAAGTTTAAATCCATGGAAAGTTTTAAAAATATATGAAGGCAGAATAAATAATATAGTTTTATTAATAATTTTTTTTATAAGTTATATATTTTAAACACCATTTTTAAAAACATAAATTTTATCCCAAAATATAGATGCCGAAAGCCAGCCTATTTGAAAAAAGTATGATTTTCTATAGAATGCACTTAAACACAATTTTAAAATTTTATTTTATATCATCCTAAACATCCAAAAGTGCTAATTGCAATAGAAAACCATTTCGATCGTAAAAAAATAAATCAGGATGGCAAACCAAATCAGACGTAAGAGCAAGGGAAAACATTTTCCCGACTAATGAAGCGCAAAAAATCGAAATAAAAATCGGTGAACGCTGCTCATATTGCTGAACTGAACGATTGAGAGATTGGCAAAAAATTAGTTGTTGAAAATGAATTGCACTAATATCGAATTTCACACTGTTGCGCTAATGGCTGACAGCATCAGCAGCAGCGGCAGCAACAACAACTGCATCTTGCAATTGACGACGGCAACAACAAAAGGCGAATGCAATCAACATGTGTTTGCAATTGTTGTTGTGTCTTTTTTTTCTCCGGCAGTTTTTTGCAGCTAATGTGCAAAGCGCTGATTGGACGATGCCTGACCGCAAAAATGGAAATTATGATGAGGCCCCGTTTGAGTAAAGAGCACAGCAGCAGCAGCCGCAGCATCCACCGGCAACCACCACTAACTCGAATCCCAAGCTGGTTTCACTTTTGGGCGAGGAGTTTTCGTTATTTAGTTGTCGTTTTATTTTAGCGATCGTTTTTTTTTTCTGCGCTTTTTGTGTGTTTTTTGAACCTTTTTGCGAATTTTTTGAAAGCCAACCAATAACAAACTATAACTAACAACGTCAACCGATATGAAGCTGCAAGTTTATTGGTCAATCGC
The DNA here is from genome assembly GCA_008042675.1 of Drosophila seguyi. Taxonomy (NCBI): domain Eukaryota; kingdom Metazoa; phylum Arthropoda; class Insecta; order Diptera; family Drosophilidae; genus Drosophila; species Drosophila seguyi. The sequence continues at coordinate 25,378 of VNJU01006805.1, read as the reverse complement.
CAGAGCACAAGGTGTGCGGATTTCTGTTGTATTTGGATTTGCGGTTTCTTTTTTCCTTGTTGTTGTCTCCACCTGTTAATTTGCCTCCGAGCTGCCATTATATCGAACATGTGCATATATAACAAGTTGGGCGGGCATTAAAAGCTGTGTACACCGAAGGCAGAGCGCGGCGGAGTGAAATACGACGAAGTATGGCAGACAACAGCATAACAAAGTGGAGGGGTGTAAATATCTTAGATATACGAGAGATACATAAAAAAATCATTAATTTTAGGGAGCATACATTTTGAGGTTTAATTGTTATTTTTAAGGGTATTTTATGGGTGGAATTTAAGGTTCTCTTGGAATGCAAGTGCTATTTATTGTCTCTTTTGAAACCTGAAATGCAAATGCTATTTATTTTCGAATTTTAAAACTGGAATGAAAGTACTATATATTTTATCATTTTATATAATGCTTAATAAGGTCTAAGAAAAGAAAGCACTTATCGGTATAAAAAGTATTTCCTATTCTAAGCTTTAAATGTTTTCCTTATTTACTTTCGAACAATCTACAATATTATTAAAAAAATTAAAAATTAAAAATACATAAAAGTTAGGCTTTCAAATGAAATATAATCCTTATTTAAATTTTTTTTATATAATCCTTTGCCGTCATATATTTTTTTTTAATTTTTTCAAACTCCCAATCAGGGATATTCAAGCTGATTAATTCGAATGCAAGCCCCTTCTAAAAAACTTTTGTATTCAATACTAAAGCTTATCTTTGCATGTTAAAGGTATTAATGAACTTTTTATCATGATTTTTATCAATAATATTCATGATTTACTTAAAACAAATCTCATTAAAAAAGTAACAATATATCTACCAAAACCCCAATGCAATTTAGTCATACCAAAAGTCGTATGCAGCTAATTGTTAGCATTGAAAATGTAGTCATGGCCATTAAAATAGGCAATTGGTAGAATCTCAACATGTAGACCAAGACTCACACTAATTCTATGGCCAGAATGCAGAACTGGGACGCCAGTTGGAGACGAGACTGAAAAGCAGACCAAGTCGAAGGACCGCCCCTCGGCGAATGAAACCCGTTGAGAGCAGAGCCCGATCGTCTGGCTTAATTTATGTACCTGATTATGTTATGGAAACCTCCCAACAAATCAATTGGAAACAAGTAAGAGAAAAGCGAAATAATCAAAAGGCAATGAGTACGAGCGAGGCATTTAATTGGCTTCATTTGCTTACCTGTTGCCTATGGGTAGGTGGAGCCAACAAGGTATTTCGCATGCGAGAGTGGCAGGTGTACCAAATGACGGGGGTTAGACGTTGGGGAGGACCTGTAAAAGTCTATTATATATAATAATATTTACGGTGGAATTTATTTATATTTAATATTGTTCAAGCGCATCTTGATATTGAAATAAGGTTAATTTATTTTAAATAAATACATACATTCATGGAAACAAAATTAATTTCAGACTTTATTTGTTAAATCAAACTACTCAGAGTATCCTCTTTTCTCTGCCCCACAAAAACCCACAAAAATATAACCTTTATCAATCCTTTTATACCATTAACCATAATAGATATGTTTTACACAAGAATTTTAAGTATTTTAAGACCCAAAGCTTCATAGCCAACATCGAACGAATCCACCCCTCTTGGCGGAAGACCACTTTAAGAGTCGCACATGCAACACACATGTTTGAATGAAAATGGCCAAAAACGATGGATACCAGTTAATAGAGAGGAAGAGATGGACTGAGAGCGGGCAGGGGAGTGGAGGTGGCGATAAACGATTCCCAAATCTGTTGCCGCACCCAGACGACTACGACGACGACCCGAGATTCAGAGGAGGCTGGCAGAGATGCAGAGATCCAGAGAGTGGGAGCATCTGCAAATACAAAACTTTCCATTCCGACTGAGACTGAAAAATGTTATCAAATCACCGGCAAACGAACACAAACGATGGCGTTTGAACCAACCAGCGACCACAAAACTAAGCAAGCCAATTTTCAGCTCATATTAACCCGCAGCACAAAGGCCAAAACAGGCAACGGACACGGCCCCTGGCCAAAAAGGCAGAGGACTGTACACTAAGATATCTCGGGTCGGGAGGAGAAACTGGGAGAACTGGCAACTGGGGACTGGAGACTATGAATCCGAGACCGGAGACCGGAGACCGGAGCTCGAGCGCAGCCCATTTCCAACTTTCTCACGCACTTCAAATTTCAATTGGCAATAAATGTAATGCAAAGCAACACTTTAAATCATTTGCCGAGTCGGCCAAACAACACGCCAACACCAATAAGCCAACAAGACATTGGCATCGGAATTGGATAGCGATTTCTTGCCGGTTGTACTATAGAAATCGGGAAAGAAAATACAGTGGATATTGCTTACAAAGATAGATAAATGTGGCAATCTATGCAAGGTATCAATTGAAAAGATAATCTTTAAAGGGTTCAATTAAATAATATTTTTATGGTAGAAGAAAATTAACTAAATGATATTAGAGAGACAAATAAATTGTCTGATTATACATAATAAATTAATTATGATGTGTGAAATATAAGGAAGTAATGGAAGCTTATTATATGATTAAGAATTTAACGAAAAACTAAAGGAAATTCAAATTTTAGGGACTTGTAATGGAATAACATATATCATAATTATGATATCATTAAGTAATTCCTTAAGCCAAACATGAATTGATTTTGACATCCTTATTATAATTTATTTATTCATCTAATCTATCTAATCTATTTATTCATTTTCTTTGAAATTCCTGATAAAAAAAGGTCTCTATCCTTACATATATCTTATAATAAAACAAATAAATCCATAATAAATATATATATCATGTATTTAAAACAAAAATACATATATTAAAAACAAAATAAAACTTATTTTAAAATGCCACAATACCTATATTTACTGTATCCCGACCTAACTGGGGGCAAAAATAAGCTTAAGCAGCTTCTTTCACTTGAATGTGCGGCGTTGTAATTAAACGTTCGCCTAATTGCTATTTCTTTATAGGCACAAAAATTTGTCCAGTCATAAAAGCCGGGGCAAGCACAGCTGGGAAGAATGCGGGTAATGCAGGGAGAGATGGAAAAGTAAAGAAATATTTGCAAATTCAATCGTCTCAACCGCTAATGCACCCATAAATCCTCAATGGCCGCGCTACTTTGGCCTTAAATGTTCGGATGACGGCCAGCGGGCAAGAAGGCACATTTATATTTTATCGTCCATTTAAGTAAAGGAATAACCTGGCAGTGGCTGGAGAAGTGTAATAAAGAAAGCACCTAATCGACTTTTATGTTACAGAGTCCCCGAGAGCAAACAGAGAAACACATTAATGCCGCGGCTGTAAAACAGCGTCTAAGTATTATATAAATCCCAGACGTTTGTGCGGGCCTCTTTTCGCAAAGATGCTGCGAAAGTACTTGGATCGGTTGTAGGAGAGCCGTAAATCATTAACCCAAGGCATATTTCATTAGAAAGGATCAATGGGAAATGGGTTAAAATTATAGAGCAATAAGTGGGGATAAACATGGGTCTTAAAACAAAATTTCTGTTTTAAAAATATTTATTTTCCAAGCAATTTGTTGTAAAAAAGTAATTTTAATATAATTTGTACTTTTAATTGCATCTGTTAAGTATAAATAAAAATATTTTCAGCGTTGGTTTGAATCCCTACGAACTAACTTTACTAATTGTTGACCATTGCAAAACTACGTATCTGAAGAGAATATAAACTATTTTTGCAAGCACTTGAACTAATTTACATAAAGGCAGACTCATCCAAGAAGCACAGAAACCTGTGTTTTGGCAACTGGAAAAAAAGGAAATAAGAAAACAGGAAAACTCAGGATGACGACGCCAAGTCTGGTACAAATGACTGACAGTCGCTAGCCCTAGGGCAAAGCATCGAGTGCTACTTCAGTAGCCAGAACCAAAAGGATGATGGCTAAAATAAAATTGAAAAATACAAAAAAAAAACGATAAACAAAAATGTAAAATAAAATATAAAAAAATTGACCAAGAAGTGAACGAAAAATATAAGACAAAAGCTCCCAAGAGTCTGCATGCTAAATGCGCGTTAAATGACGCTTTCGTTGCGCCTGCGCAGAGTAGCTTCCAGCCGGAGAATGGAAATGCTGCTCCAAGGACCATGCACCATGGACCATGCACCTTGGACTCGTAAAAATCACGAATTGATGGAGTGTCCGGGCAGCCACCGATCGCCAAATCATTTTTCGCAGGCTCCGCACAGAATTGCCGAAACATATGCAAATGGAATGGCGCAGGTCCAGCTCGAGCAGCTCTGAGGTCTTTTCTAGTTGCCAGATCTAAGGCAGGAGCTGGATTCTGGAGCCCTCTAGGGCTGCTTCCAACTGCACAGAGGCCCTCAGGTGCACTTTGTTGTGGATTTCTTGTCCTCCATCCGATCCGCTACCCTCTGGCCCATTAACTGCAACGCCTTTCTTTATTTTACTAAGGTCGCCCTGGCCTCTTTTGTGCCACTTCCCAGTTGCACTTGTGGAAAGAAATAGGAGTGGAGTTGGGCCTTTATAGAATTTAAGATGCCCTGATCTTAAAGATATATTTTTCTTGCAATTAATTATATCTTGGAACTGTTTTATTTATTAGGAAAATAAATTTATAGTGTTAAAATTCTGTGTATATTTCTCTATATTTCTTCTTTGAATTTAAGCTGTGTGATTTTTGTAACTTGATTGTTTTCTATTTCTTCTTAAAATATTATTATAGTTCGATCGTAGATCTAGAATTTAAAAAAATTTCCTAGTAAACTCAAAGAAAATATAAATTAAGAATATGAACGAAATCATCAATACCAACCTTATCCCTCTGTAAAAGGGTATATGGCTGAAAAATCAATTCACACTTGATGCCCAAAGAGCCCAGAGCCGTAGAGCCAAGGACTGGACCCAAAACCCCAGCCGAACGAACCTTTGTTATTTGCTTTTCCAGCTCTGGAGCGAGGTGCTCTCCTTCAGGTGCCCCAGTCGAGTGCCGTGGCAATGGAATGCTGCCACTTGTCTGTCTCTGCTCGTCCATTGGATCTGTGACTCGACTGCCTCCGTTGAGGCTGCTGGATTTATGTTCCCGAGGGTTAGAGGGCACAATGCCTCGATGAGCGAGAAAACTACAGAGGCTGCACAGTAAAGAATAAATAAAGCCACGGGAAATACTTGATTATACTTTGATTTTTTTGGACTTTTAAAATATATTTTTATCCCAACTAAGCAATATCTTATAGATTAAATAGTTCGTTCCAAGATATATATATTCATTAAAAAGAAGTCGTATTTATTAGTTGTTAATATTGTAATACATTTTACAATATTTGCTCCAATCTATATACCTACTTTTGTAACTTTCCAAACTATTTTTATAATGACCTATCTTATCTCACATTTCAATCCTATTTAATATTGTCCAAGTTCCTGTTGTACCCTTCTAAAACATTTTTGTTTCAGTGTCCTCAGGCTCAGTGCAATTTTAAGCGTGGCATGCCGAAATGATTTACATTCGCAGACGTGCAGAAGTCAAGTTGAAGTTGTAACCGCGTAACGACCTTCTTTCGGCTCGTAATTAATTTTCCCCCATATTGGCAATTTTATGCAGATTTGCGCCACAATAAAATCGAAATAGATACCGACAACCAAGACCAGTAGCCGCCCGATATTAGTGCCTATAATTTCAGCTGAAAAAAATACAAATCTCCACAAAATGCAGTGGCATGTTGCAATAGTAAAAAAAAACAAGCACACATAAGTTGACCCTTTTTCCCACTTCTGCCTATGAGTTTTCCAGCTCTTTGTCGTTGTGGCTCGAAAAATATCGATTACATGCTAGACTCCAGTGACTCCATCCAGCCTTTGGAAATTCTCAATTCCAGCGAAAACAGTTAAATTCCGGTAAAAGGAAAATGGGCAAAATAAAACAAAACAGCGCAAAAAAAAGAAGCTGGGAGAGAAAAACGTTTCCACCATGCGAACAAACCGAACGTTTTGTGGTCCATGGTGGTCCCAGCGATTATCATGAATTGATCTGTAAGATGTCAAAGCGCAGACGATGCGAAAGAGCCAAAAGAATGGCCAATGTGCACTGAGAATATTTACTATAAAGTTTATAAACAAACTAAATTGAAGGCGGGAATTTTAATAATAAAATAGAATTTCTAAAACAAATCTTACTTTCATAACAAATTCGGGAGAAATAGTCAAGATATCGGGATAATTTTTGAGAAGATTTAAATTATCTTTAGGCTTAATTCTTGGTAAATATTATTTAAACAACTTATCTATAAATTAAAAAAAAAAACCCCTGATGTTATATTAAGTTAGTCTTGTTAATCTATAAGTGGTTCTTAGTAAGAAATATTTCTTACATATTTTTTTAAATATTTAAAATATTTTTTTACTTATTGTGTTTAAGAATTTATTTGTTATTGATTTCTCTCCCTGTGGAGGTCGCTTTGGCTCTTGGCTTTTGCTCCATGGTGACCGCCCTCCTCCGCCGGCTTCTCGCAAAGCTCACATGTGGTTCGTTGCATTTCGCAGACCCAGACCCACAGCCACTTTGTCTGGGCAGTGGCTTCCTCAGCTCCGTTCCCATGTCTCCGTTCTCCGGTCTCCCATCTCCGGTCTCCCATCTCCGCTCTTCAGTCTCCTGTCTCCAGTCTTGGGTCTCCCGTTCCCATGTGCAGAATGTGGTTGTTGTGGTCGCTGTTTCTGTTTTCTGTTGCCAGAATTGCGCGAGCGGCGCAGATAACAGCACAAAATGTTGGCAGCACTGTTGACATTATGAATGACAGCGGTTATTTATTATGTCTTGGCTTATTTTTTCGGCTTGGGGAGATCTAGGGGTCTAGGATGCTGCTGCTGTTGGCCATTCGGTAGCTATAAGCGCGTATGTGGGCTACCCGGCTCCAAACAACGGATGTGTCATCATCCCATCGGAGGAGCCCCCGATTCCCGACCACCGACCACTATTATTGTGGCATCCAACAGATGTAACTTATCGCCAGAAGGTTAATTTAGCTTGTTACGAAATGGTTTATGCCATTTATAAATTGATAAAAGTAATGCACACATAGAAATGTCATTCGAATAAAGATATTATCATTCTTTGGCAGGTTGTGTTAGACTTTTAGACTCTATATATATGAATTTCGGTAGCATCCTTTTATTAATCTGTCAGGAGAGTTCACAGATTTCCCCGTTCAATCATCCCCCTTCAAAGTCAATCCTTTTTACCACTCACAAAAATTAGACATCTTGAGAGTCTTGTCCAACGACTGGCAACAGTTCATGACCATTCGGACGTCTTGCAGCAAAATCATCTTCAAACTGGCCAAACTGTTTATGATACCCCCAATTCAATGCCCCATCTGCCGTGATAATTGCGTAACTTCAACTTCGGCTACAAACAAAAATCACAGAAAAAATAACAAACAACTGCAAACTGCGGACTGCAAACAAGCAAGCAGGCGGCTTCTTCTTCGTACCGTTAAGTGCCAGGCTCTCGACTTCATTAGATTGTAATAAACGCGTTTCGGTTACAGCCCCCTAACAACCAGAAAAACACTGACAGTAACATAAAAACAACAGCCCGCAAAAGAAGATCTAAGCTCGGCTTATAAATGCAATTTCGCTCGCACAAAACTTCAATGGACTTCATTAAAATATTCGAAACACAAGCAGTTTAAGCACCGAAAACTTGTCCGAATGGCAAAGAGAGTCTGGGGATTTTGTACACTGACAGAAAAATATATGCAAAATATGTATATTTTAGTAAATTAGCATACAGAAACATTACAGTATTTAATTAAAACGATAAGACAGTGGTTTTTGTATAAGGGAGAATTGCAGATTCTTATCTTTTACTATTACTAGTTTTCTCCTAGAATCATCATCAGATGATTATTTAAATTTTTTAATTTCAACAACTACACCCCAATTTTTCACCGTGCTTCTCGGCGGCAAAGAAGGAGCAGTCGGAGTAGTTTGTGGGGGCCAGCTGTGCGTGGCAGGCAAAAGCGCAGCGTTCAAGTCCAAGTCGAGAGTTCAGAGGTCTAATTGAAAATGCTGAAAACCTTAAAAATATTGAGAGTGCTAAGAGAGATTTAGGTGGAGAATCAGAACCAGAGAGACCCCGATGGGTGCAGAGGGGAGGGAGTCGGCCATCTCATTCCCATTAGAACTCAATTTGCCATTTTTTGTGCACAGTCTTACACATGTGCCGGGGACAGAGAGAGACGCCCACGAGCCATGGTTAATATCATGAAATCCCCCTTGCAACTCCTGCCCAGTTCAGGGAATGCAAATTTATAATACGCAAGGCAAATTGGGGCCAACTTGTGACAATTTATGATATTAACACTAAATATTTGTGCCCCGTCGTGATTTACGCGCTGGCGTATAAGAAAAGGTTAAGGTTTGGCCACTGGCATAACGAATTGGAAATGCACTACCATAAAAAAGGTAAGTTGCTTTATATTTTGTAAAATATGTAGTAGGACGACTGTACAGTGATTATACAATGTATTATATTTATTATTTACCTTTTATTTCCTTGACTTAATTCTATTTATTATTTTATTTACTGGCAAAATGTTAATAAAATATTGCTGTGATATTCAAATAAAATATTTCCTAATACTTAATTTTTAATATATAAAATCCTACCTAAAATTTATGTGACCATTTAAATCTAAACTATCAAAAATCAATTAAATAACCTAGAAATGTATGCCTTAAAAACATTATAAATACTATAAATACTTGTGGAAATTTCCTTTTAATTCCAAGCTATTAAAAATTAATCAAATAAACAATAAAGATACATAGTTTCAGGCTAGTTTACAATTTGAGTTTCCTTTATGAGTGAGATTTATAAGCCAAAGCTCTTGCCAAAGCCTGGTATACCCAGTACCCCAAAGGCAAGCCGAAGAAGCGCTTTAAAAAATATTTACAAGTCGCATTATTTTGATGTTTATGCGTTTTTATTGTTCGGATGCAATAATTTTAGTGCTTAAAGCGCTGCCCGAGATGGTAATGTGGAGTGGAGGTGCGATCCCAGACAGATAAAGTGGAGCAGTTCAATAAAATTTTATGATAATTGCAGACTGAGCAGGAAAGCGTCGATCCCAAAGCCCCTGACAAATGAAGTGATTTTCGGACTTCAGTCTCGTTTTCTTTTCTTATTTTGCGTATTTTGGCAAACGATTTAATTATACAGTTCACTCGGACAGGGGAAATATGCTAATGATGGATAAATTAGCCGCGCCCAAATTTAAATCAAAAATGGATTTCACCATTAGAAATCTGGCCGGGCTGGCGAACAATTAAGGAATCTTTCTTGGGAACCAACCAAGATATTTTGGGTCAATCGCGCTGATGATGATGGTTTATCATCAAACTGTAACCGAAGCGAAGCGTCATGCACAATTTGCATGAATTGAACGCGGAACGCAAATTACAAATTACAAAATACAAAATCCGAAATCTGAAATCCAAAATATATATGTATATTCGAAAACATCTTTAATAAGCATTCCCATTTGACGTTCGGCTGACACAGAAATCTGCACCGTCGGCTATTAGCAATTAACTGGGTCTATTATGAGCTCTCCGGTGAGGCCCCCGAGAGCCCCGAAAGAAATCTATTTGACATGCTACAAGGCAGAAGAAGATCGGAACGAATCGAATCGATCGAATCCAACAAAATGGGTAAGAAAAATCCAACGGAGATCGTAGATCGGAGCTGGGAGATATTTGGGCAGGTTGGCGGCGGGGTAACTGGGCAACTGTGCGCATAAAAGCCAAATGCCATAATAGCCAAATTAATCAGTCACAGCTAACAACACGAGACTCTCGAAGCTGCGAGCACAGATCCAAGCGAAGGCGACGTCCCGTCGTGTGCGTTGATGACTTAACAAAAATGTCAAAAAAATAAGAAAAAATTAAAACACAAAAGATATAAACATAAAGTATGGCAATGTTAGAGTTGGGCGAGTGGGGGAGTGTTTTCTGAGGTGCAAACGCGAAGTTGATATGCTCTTGCAGAGCGCTTAAAACAGGCTTTATGAAGATATCTCATTTAAGGAAATTTGCATTTAAATTTTATTGAATTTAAAATTAATGTGCTGGAATTTAGATGAGAAATTGGATAAGCTTGTTAGAAAGATTTATATATTTAGTGATCTGTACCTGGAATTGCTAAGGAAACTGCTTATATTAGTATTTAAATTATGAATATATTTATTAGTATTTAACCTTACAGTAACCTTATGTTACCTTACGTAAATTTATTGTATGATTCTTTCATTTTAAACACTTTTTTAATTATTTAGCTACCTCTAAAATTGTACATATATCTTTTTTATGAACTTTCTGTTTTTATAGAGCAGTGTGCGTTTTAAATAGGAGATCTATCAATAAATTTAAATCAAAAAATATAAATAAGTAGTAAAAAAAATATAGTAAATAAACTAGAAAAAAATCTAACAAGTCTCTCTTAAAAGATAAATTTACTAACAATCCATTTAAAATATAGTAACGCAGCCTAACTCATACTTAGAGACTCCATTAGCCACCAGGGTATCCCAGTGCTGGGCACATAAAAGAGTTTCTGTTTATCCCAACCATCGGACACACATGTGATTGTCCGAGGCAGTGTGCCAAGTAGGGGATTTACATTGTCCAAGGCTCGCTGATGATGGTGGGTGGTTGGATTCAATTGGATTCGATTGGATTTGTATTGGATTCGATACAATTGCTTTTCTTTTGCCTTAAAAGCCCGCCGGCTGTGCCTCACATGGGCAACAGAAGAGCGGCTACCGTTTGGCCAAGCCAATACACATACACCGGCATATATAGACAATGGCGCCAGCATCAAAAGGCTGACAAAATGTAATTGTTTCATAGGCGCAAAAATGGTGTTCGGGGGGTGCTCCATCAATAAAAACCAGACCGCAGCGAACCGGATCGCTGGGGGAACGGTATCTGGGCACTGGCAACTGGGAGAAGCTGAAAAAAAATGTTAATTGAAATATGCGTATGACTGATGGACATGGGGACACTCGGACCTCGGACATCGGACATTTGGACAGCGAGAGAGGCAGCTGAGAGAACGCCTTGCCACTCAGATGGACACTCTCTTAGTTCAGCTTTCACAATTATTGATTGATTTATTGATTGAAATCTTCGCAGCCAGTCGGTGGCAGCTCCAGCGACAGCGTCGTCTTCGTTTTGCGCCAACTTTTCTTTGGCTTTCGCATACGAACAAATTGCTTGGACCAAGTTCGTTGCCTAAGTCATTCGTTTTGATGGCGCCCAGTCGCGAGCTGAACTGAACTGGTAACTCCTAAAGAGCACAAACAAACACACAGGCACACACATACACACACTCGGGTGCTCTCGGAATGAGCCAAACAATAAATAATTAAAGCAATTAAAAACGCTAAAACAAACATTTAACAAGCAGCGGCAGTTTGGACAAAAAGAATCTGTTTTCTTTCTTCGCTGTTTTACTTCTTTCCCTTTTTTTTGGCAAGCTTCAAGGTGGGAAAGTCTGGAATGGAAAGGGTTAAATGGGAGGATACCCTTGTATTCTCATATATTTCTTATTTAAATAAAATAATACAAGTACACAAGCTGAACATAAAAAAGAAAAAATTTCATTTGGAAATGGGTATTATTTAATGTTGTAAATAACAATCCTCTAAATTGATTAAAGGAATTTTACAAAGCTATATAATATCTTCTAAAATAAATGTTATTTAATATTAGTACATCATTAGGTTTGTTATTTAATACAGCAACTTATTTGTCAAAGCTAAGCAAATCAATTTTAAACATTCCAGGGCGACATCTCCATTAATTTGCGTCCATTCAAGCCTAATACTGAAACCTCATCCGCCATCGATCATACCCTTGATACCCCACACGCAATTCGTATTCAAAATCGGCCTTATCTTGGCCCCAAATCGCGTCTAAATGTTGCACATTTATCAAAGAGGCCCAAGACCAGCCAGAAAAAAAAGGTCAACGCACAGTTATAGCCAACTTGGACCTGGGCTTCTTCATCATCATCTTGTTACAGTTGGTGTTTGTTTCCCCCAATTTTTGTCCGCGGTACAAACTATTTCCGCTTTGCAAGTACTCGTACAAGCTAAGCCCGACAAAAAAAAAAGTACGAATATATTTTTGCAAACTACAATTAGAAGTGTTACTTTTTTTGCACACGAAATCTAATTTTTGTTCGGATCTTCTTGGGGCAATTAAAATTAAATTGTGGTTCGCAAAAAAATCAAAAAACAACCAAAAATAAAACCAGAAACAGCAAAAGAGGAACAAGAAAAGGAAGCTCATTCGTTTCTGCAAAGAGAATCATCTCCAGCAGAGTCGTTATCTGGCCGAAGCCCTTAACTGTGCCTCGATATGCAAATAAGTTGATATACAACATAATTAAATTTCATTACAGCCAAACGCGCTGACTTCGGCCAATCTCTTGGCATGTAACAAATTGCCAGCAATTAGTGTGGATTTCTGGAAGGGGAATTATACCGGAGGATATGGTGGGTCTTCTACACGGGGAATAGGAGCTATGGAGAGTCTGTCAGTTGTGTGTATTTACCTTTCAGTCTGGTTAATGAATAAGAGTCACCTTTGATCATTCACTAATTATTTGAAGAGTATTTTAAATAAAAAGTCTTGTATGTATTTTTTAATATACAACCTAAAACAAATTATAAATAAAAACTTTGTAACAGATTAATGTTTACTACTGGAAACTTCTGAAGAATAAGAGGTAAATTATATTAAATAAAGTAAAGTAAACATAATTTAATAAAATTAAACAAATATTAAATTCAGTTCTTAATAATGGTAAAAAATCATTTATTAACATAAATAAAATTCTTTTAAGCTTGACTTAATATTACACAACCTTTTTTCTTACCAAATTCCTTACTCCCCAAGCCTTCATCAATAAAGTCTCCTTCTCCCGCAACTTTTGGGCTGTCAGCATCTGGTGATAAGCCAGTGTTATTTCATCTTTCTCCGATCACCTCCGCCCACGCACTCTCTTTCTCTCTCTCTCAGGGATCCCTCCTGCCATGGCTCAACAAAAGAGGCCACCTTTTAGTTCCAATAATTTACCAATTAATCATATTACTCAACATCTCCTTTGCCGGGCAGACGCAGCTCCGGAGAATGCTGGATGCTGGAACTCCGGAGCCTGACAATGGGTGCTGATTGCCCTGCCCCCACCATAATCGGGAACGAACATATATTTATATAGGAGTAACCGCGAGAGGCAGGAGGCGGGAGGCTCGGCTCTCGCCTGCATGGTGACGTGATAAATGATTTCGATTAGTTTGTTCTTGTAATTCGACGCCTATAAATGGGTCTATGATTGAGCGCAGACGACTTCGTTTACGTCAGCGATGTCGCTGTCGCCTGTTTAGTGTTCCCTATGCCTCCTCTTCGCCACAATATAAAGTGTCCCCACATCGGATCCCAGGCAGGCAGTTCTCCTCCTCCTTCCCGTTCCCCAGCCCATACCCGTTCCCAGCCATTTGACAAATTGTCTATAATTGAAAGATTAGCTTTCCTCGCACACGGCAACGGCCACAGAGCAGACAACACAACTTGACGATGAGAACACGTCGCGGCGACTCCGTTGAAGTTCCAGAGTCTGGTTTTGGTCTGGCCCGGTGCACTACCAGCCCCTTTTGATCTGAGCTCTTCCCCCTTTCTAGGAGTACACTTGGAATAGCAATTTCTTATTAATTTATTTTAATATTAATCTTAGTTAAAGTGAATATTTAGTAGGAGATTTAAAGAAAAGAAAAGGTATAGTATACATTTTACTTTTATAAAATTAATTAACGTTTATGAATTTTCTTAATTATATAGTATTATTTCCAAAGAGAAGAAAAGAGATTACAATATGTAAAAACAAATAATACATAAAAGTATTTTTTAAATTACAAACATTTCCATATTTTCAATCCTTTCTCAAATGTGATATCTAGCCCATACATTCCCCTAATTTCCCCAAGTGTAAGCCTTGTTCCTTATCAGTTGGCTTGCATCTGTTGTCTGGTTCAGGGTTTTATTAATCAAATTCACAAAATGGTTTTAGGGGCTGAACCAAGTAGGTGGTGCATGTTTACATAGACAAGTGCCTCCACAGCCATGGTCCCCTTTTGGCACCTCTCTCTCCCTGTCTGGTAATTGGAATTGGTGTGAAATTCGCGTGCCAAGCCAAGAGGAAGGTGTGGCCATGGATCAGGGATCAGTGAGGAAGAGATGCCTTTTGTAATGCCAGAAACATGTCAGCGCAATGCGATACCTTATCGCTGTCAATTATTCAACGCAGTACGCGGACAGGAAGGGTGATGATGATGGTGAAGGTGAGTGGTTCTGGACTATACCAGTCCGTTTTTCGGGACAGAATTACAAATTACCCTCTTAACTATAACAAACCCGAAAAAATTAAGGGAGAAGTGAAATTTGAGATATAAACGTGGCCGCAGAAAAAGGTTTAAAGGAAAATGTTTTGAAGTAAAGAATATACTTAAAAAAGCTTATATTAAATAACATTTATTAATTTATATATAAAAAAAACCCATTGCACCAATTTAATTTGTGTGTCAGCAGTTTTTCGCAACTCAATTCCGACAGCCTCCTGCAACTGAATAATTAATTCTGATAAATCCAACTTATGCCTGTGTCAGTAAGCGCTGAAAATCACAATAATCAGCAGACACATTTACGCTTAATTGCACACAAAATATGAATAACAATTTATGAGTGTGTGGCTGCAGTACAATTTCAGTTCGATTCAATCAGCGGATGCTATACAATTTTGTCATAAATTATGCGGCTGGTTGCACTAAATCAAGCCAGGGAAGGGTTGCGGCGGTGTGGTGTTGGCTGGTGGATAAAATGCAAAAACTAATTAACACTTTTATTGCGACTTCAATTATGCTAAAAATGCGCAAATTGTTGGAAAATCACGCCCCTAATTGCCCATCGCAGCCAACAATGAGTTGGAGAGATACTAAAGTTGATTGCCTTAGGTCATGGCAGTTGGGTTTTTAACTAACCAACTAGCAGGCAGCATCAGCATCGCACTGTGGCTTTATTTATTCCCTCGCGGCAGTAGGAAAAGTTTCGCTTTTAATAAATTGTGCGAACAAAAGAAATGGCGAAAAATCTTTCGAGATTTCCCCTTAGATCCTCACACGCGGTTTTCCTCGCACCGACACCTGCTGTTTGTGCGATAATTTATCATGGACCTGCTTAAACGCACATCCATTATCAGTGGAGTGGAGCTCCGAGCTCGGACCCTGGCTGTCCAGCCTCCAGAGAATCTGCAGAGAATCTTGCCGGGATCTTGGCTCTCCGCGGCCCATTGAGCCGCTTTTAAGCCTTTAATTGAACAATTTGTAACAATCATGTGCACAAAATAGCGCAACAATTTGGCTTAAATAGTTTTCAATGAAGACGCAACTGGCGAGAATTAATAACATCGACTAAAGTTTTGGCCCACCAAAGAGAACAATGATCGCTGGACGAGGGGAGGAGCAATGGTTCCATTTGGTTATTTGGAACGTGGAAAACTATTTTCCCAAGGCATTTTTGTGGAATTTATTGCATTAAGGCAGTGTGTTGGGAATGGAAAGTATATTTATTAATTTCCAATGTTGCTTTATTATATCGATGAAAATATATATAAGGGTGTTAATAGGTTAAAAATAAAATGATGATTAGGCAGGAAGAAATAAAGATTAAACTTAATAAATAATCGGATAAAGGAAAAAATAAGAACATATACTATAAGTTATCTTTTCAAAGTACATAACCTAATTAATAATACTAAAATAAATGGTTAAAAGAATACAATTAATTATTAATTTAATCTCTGTTATATTTTAAATCCAGAATGTAAATAAAACCTTTTACTATACAGACTCTTTCCAATTAAATTGTTAAATATACTTACTCTCTATTTTTCACATAGTTTTCCCATCTCAGTAAAACTTTCTTCTCACAGCCAAAAAATACAATCTCTGTAGATCATCAAAAAGTAGACTTTGTTGCCTTTTGGTATAAGTAGCACAATCAGCTCATGAAATTTGAGCGCCAATCCGCAAGACTCCTCCTCGCCTTCAATCCTCATCATCATCCAAGGCAGTAAGAGCCAGGCATCGCTGGGATCATTATGATCCAGGTTAGTAATCAGCACCCAAGAACGGCCAGAAAGAACTCACTTCTATGATCCGCAGTTGGAATTTTGCACAGCAGAAAATATTAACTTTGGTTGTTATAGGATGATAATTATTGTCAGTGATAAAATATTAAAATTTATTAAAATGTAAGTAGATGCTGGATGTTAAGTTTATTATATTGTATAATTATAATGTAAGGAACATCTTATAATATCTTATATGTTTCTTATATTTTTCTCTGTGTTCTGAAGCTGATGCTGGAACTGAGGCCAAAGATGCTTATCAGACTCAGACAGGAGACGGGAGATAGGAGACAGGAGACAGGAGACCGGAGACCCGAAGACTGAAGACTGGCGACTGTTGACTGCAGTTTGGCATGTCAACCTGGCCAGGGACCTGCGCCTGAGCCTGCACCAATTTATGATCGACAGAAGACCGAAAACAAGGCGGGAAATTAATGAGTAATCTAGATAAGCTTCTAGATACTCTTAAAGTAATTATTAGCAAAATTTCTTAACTAATTCTGGTAATTAATTGGTATCTTCAAAATGTATCGAAATAAAATAAAGTATTTTCTTTTTATTCTTTAATGTTTTATAAAGTCCCAAAAAGTTTCATTCATAATAAGAAAGAGTATGAAACCCTTGGCCAAAGCATAAACCATTCTAAAATATTTAACCGTATTTTTAAATATTAGAAAACTTTATTAATTTATTTAAATTGAACATTTTAGCAACCTGTTAAATACACCCCCTTAAAATCCACAAACCCTCCTGGGTTAGGGTATTTAGAGACAGGACAGAGCCTCAAACAGAGGCAATGGGTGTTGGCATACAAAAATGATAAATTCTCATCAAAAAATATTTCACACTGCGGGATATCATCAGGCCAAGATCAAGATCAGTTCGCTGCACTGGCAGAAGATGCCACAAAAAACGTAAAAGACAACGGCAACCAGCAACACCGAGAGCAGATACTACAAATATTTCGAAATTATTAAAGATCATGCAAAGACCAAAAAGAGATTTTTGAAAAACACGCGCCCATTTTGGCTTAATTAGTGAAACAAGCCCAGCCACTACGACTTGGACACGATCTCTGGCCCGTTCCCTGCTCGAAGGCAGCATCTCCGCCAAGCCACCAGCCACCAAGTCGATTTCGATCTTGATCTCTCAAATATCGTTCGGCTAATTAAAATTTATATATTTTAAGGCGCATAGTTTCTCGTTTGAGAGTCGCCTCGCTGCCTTATTTCGTACCTCGCCTCTCTCCCGGTCTTTTGTATTACGTGTTTTCCCCGATTGAACCCATAAATCTTATTGATAATATGATTTTATTAACTTTTAAATAGGCAAAACATTTGGCGCCTGTGTTTGACTCACCACAAGGCATCCGAATAAAAATAAAGGCAGAGAGGAGAAAAAAAAAGCGAAATCCATTTTTAAATGGAATTCATTTAAAACTGAAGTCGTTTTGACAACCAAATTAGAGTACATACTGTGATATTTGTTATTGCCTTTTCTGTGTATTTCTCCGGTCTTTTTTTCATCTCGTTTTTTGTTGTATTTTTTTCGCCTGCATATTTATCGGAGTTTTTGTTTTTTTTTTTCTTCTCTTTGGTTGAATTAATTAAGTATGCAAATGTGGTTTTTAGGAGGTTTGCGTTTTGCGGTACTTGCCACGCACCAGTGATCAAACGGAATCTGGGCCTCCGATTAAATATATATATATTTAAGCATGAATATACGGAAATTCCTTGTGGCGTTATTTTTATGAGGTGAGCTCATAATTTTCGCTGTATTGCTTAAAATCCACACCAATCTAAATTGGCCTTTTGGGTCAAACCCGAAAGTGATTAGCGCTTGCTTCTTCTCATTTGTTGTGTTTTATTTGATATTAAACATCTGTTGCCATGAAATTAGCTTACATTTTTTGACTCCCAAGATGGCTAAAAATAAATTGGGGATTTTTTAAACACATTTATATAAATCGGTTAAATGAGGCCTATGGAAAAGGTTACACGCATGAATTAATAGGCTTAAAACTTATACATTATCAGCGTTAGAGGTTTGGCACTGAATTGTTGCTTTTAATTACTTAAGTAGATTAAAATAAATCATAAATGTATTTAATTGCAACCTTATTTTATGGGGTTGCATCACTTTATATTTGCCTTTATTTATTTTTAAGTATTTTTCAGCTTTAATTTATAATTGCAATTTATAGCAAGAAACGCGAAACAAGGAAACTTTCTGGGTATTTCCCGCTTCAACACTTTTCAGAATATATAATTTATATAAGTTATATATTTATATATATTATATATAATTTAGTGTCATAATTCCATAAATAAATATAACATTTACATCAACATTATCCGTATCTATTTATCCAACAGCCATAAAAATAGTCCGCTATTAAAGGACATCTTTGACTGGTACCATGTGCCCCTAGGTTACCGGCTTATAAAAGTCATGAACTGCCGGATAGCTGTCTTAAGCATTCAGCTCTCAATTGAAGAAAGGTAAACAAAGCCTTCAGCTTATGACACAGACACAATGTTGCAGTCAGGACATGATTGGCCCCATTGTTTTTGGGTCTGTGTCAAGTCTTCCCCCGGGCAAAACTGTTGACATGTGTCAATTATAAATGTCTCAACTTCCAAATAAAACCGCATGGGACAGGCTCAGGATAAACAGCTAATGACATGCATGGCAAAGGAGCTGGAAAAAAGGCAGAATTAGCTATAAAATGAGGTTGCCCGGCGCAAGGGAGATCCTCGCCCGAAAATAATAAAAACATGTGAAATATGTTCGGGCAGCGCTACGATATACGTCTATACCGATTGTCAGATTTTATGGCCTATTAAAAAGGCTGAATCATTAAGCGCTCTCCGTTCGGTTTTCTTCCTAACCCGGCCTGGCGGCACACACACTCCGCCACGTCCTCCTAATTGATGTTAGTTCATAATTTTCCTTTGGAAAATGTAGCAATTAATTGCCGTGCCAATAAAACGCGTCGGTTCCCCACTGTGCCAACGACGCACATTGCGCAATGGGCGCTGCATAAGATCCCCGTAACCAAGCGAGACCGTGGGCCAATAAAAGTTTACAAGACAAAAGCCACGGACAACCCACAAAACAAGGAGGAAGAAAAACAAAAACTACAAAAAGAACAAGTCAAACTTTGACCATCAAAGGAGAAAACAATTTGGCCAGCTGAAGAAAATTCGAATGGAATTTGAAACCTTTGGCTAGATTCGCAGTGGATGCTCTTTGAAACGGATTTTCTATTTGCAATTTGACCGTGTTTTTTTTTAATTCCTCATGATAATGGCCATAAAGTGTTGGCATTTTTTTGGAATTTTTCGATTTGAGTGTATGTCCCGCCACCAATGACATCTATTTGTAGGCCATGAAAAGATTGCAACAGATGTTAAATTCTATATTTGTACAAAAATAAAAAATTCATACTCCTAAAAGATTGGGAAAAATTCAATAATTAAAATAGTAATAATTTTATGTTACAAATAAAATAATAATAAAAGATTAGATTTTGTGGTTAAATAAATATATACATATAATAGAATATAAAGTACCAAAAACTAAACACATGCATTTTTTTCTAGCAAAGATAAAACCAATTGTATAAATAATAAAAATGCATGTGTATCTTTTGAGAAGTAAACTAATTTTTCTCTTGTCATAGTTTTCCAAATTTGTGAATTTCAATAAAAATATTCAAAACAAAATAAAGCCTTTATGTTCGGTATGAAATGTTCTAATTGATTATATTAGGTTTAACTATTTATTATTTTATGTTGAGTTAAATATTAATTAATTCCCCAAGATTTTAAATCTTATCTTACTTATCTTTACTTTAATTAATATTTTTACCCAATTTACCGTGCAAATACCATTCAGTATTAAGTAACCCCAATTGTAGAGTACATCCATGACCCTCTTGTGGGAGTAAACCAATTATATATTAGTTTTACGATTCTATATAACTGGTTGGTAATTAGAACTACAACAACAGCGACCATCTGTGTCATATATTACGAACGTTTTCCATGATTTGTAATGTGGGGAAGAGCAGGTATCGTTAGATAGAGTGAAGGAGGAGTGGATCCATAATGCTAATAGCACAGAAGATGCCAAGGTTACCCCACCCGTCCATATGATAGATATATAAACGATCGACCCACCGCTGCTTCTACTAGATCAGCTCCGTACCGAAGTGATTTATTGAAAATTAAATTTTTCAACCAACAGAGGTCGAGCGTTGCTAGGAAAATAAATAATCGCAAAGGCAGCAACCACTAAAATTTGCTGGCAGCAGCAAGTTAATTATGACTGCGGTTAGCCTGGCTAACAGCGGCTTGGCGGTGGGGGAGGGAGGTGGCTGCTGGGCAGGGATATGGAGATGGAGAGTTCCACAAACAAGTGCGCCAGGTTATTTTGCTGTTAATTAGTCTTACGTGATGAAACTTCGTAGCTGTTGGGTGGTGCCCACAAATGGCGACTCCCCATGGGTCTCTCTCTATCCCTCTTTTTCGCTTTCTGCCTGGCTCAGTGCATCTCTTTCTCCTTTTTTCTCCTTATCTTTCACTCGCGTTAGCTTTTCTCGCTCTCTCTGGCTGGGGTTTTCTCCCATTTTGTGGCTTAGTTAGCCCTCTGAAGGGAAATGGCTTTCCCAGACAAGGGAAAAGAAAATTTCAAACGAAATTAGATTAAAATGCATAATTTGTTCAAAAAAAATAAAAATATTTTTTTATTATAAAAATATTATATTTTATGTCTAAAATTATTTTAATAAATTTTTGATATTAATTTTTAGCTCTTACGCTTGGAGATTTTAATAAAGAATAAATACTTTAGAGGGTCCAAGCTGCATTCTTATGTCTGTTAAATATATATTAGGTTTCCTTTACATATTATAATAGCCTCGTTCCCCTTACCTACAAAGACCCTCTCTTTTTCCATCACATTTTTACAACGTATTGCTAACAAATTGTTCACAATTTTCACCAATTTACAATTTTATGATGCGCAATTGCAGCAAACGCGAAAGGAAAGAAACACAAACGCGGCAAAGAAAAAAACTTCATTAAAGCAAATATTGCGAATTAAATTTATGTTGCCAATTTAAATACATCGAAACAACAACACCACCACTATAAAAAACAAAATAGGAAAATAATACAAAAAAAAGAAGGTGTAAAGACTAAAAGGCTGTAACCAAGCCGGCAACAACAACTAATCGAGCTGGTCATCAATTGACCAAAGCCAGGTAATGGTCGGTCACAGCCCAGACTTCTTTTTTTTCTCCCCCGTTTATTATTTTTTGCAGGCCGTCCTCTCCACGAGACTGAAGACCCGAGCCATCGACGATCGATCGGAACGACAACGCGCCCATATAGACGAAACTGAGGGAAAGATTCAGGGATCGAGAGGAGGAGCTGAGGCGGAGGTCGATCGATCTTGGCAGCAGCAGCAGCAGCAGCCGACGAAGAGTCATCCAAGGAAAACCAAACGAAAAATAAAAAAACAAAAATAAAAATAAATAAAAGCAAAGTGGGTGAAGCGAGGCAGGAGCTGCAGGCGGGTGGCCGAAACAAACATAGCTACACATGCGAAGGCTGACGAAAAATGCAAAACAGTGGAACTTTGTCTAAGGATATTTGCAAATTTTTTAAGGCGAAATATAAATGTACTTAAAATTTGTCGATTGAGTACATTTAGAAGTAATTTCATAATTAAATTATGATTTAAAACAGCTTTAGAATTCACAGAATAAAAACCTTTAGGTAATAAAGAAGATCTCATTTTCTTTTGAGAGGAAGATTTTAAAAGGGATTTATGTCAAAATATTTCATAAAATGAAGTTTATAAAAGTTATATATTTATTTAAATTAGTATATGTTATGCACACAATTATTTATCTACAAAAAACCCTTAAAGTTGGTATAAATATGGTCATAGTTTTAAGAGTTAACATTGATTTCTAAAGTAATAAAACCACTGTACCATCGATTTGCCTCGCCCGCCGCCATCGACATCATTTGGCACATGTGAACACCAAAAGAGATATGCCCACTGACTGCCGCCAGTCCCCACCCCGATCCTGATCCCAATCCCGATCCCAATCCCCATGCCGTGCCCCGTCTCATCTCCCGCTCTTGTTCGTCTCGGAGCCGAGTATGGACTATACGAATTCGCTTGACCGCTCCAACGTCCAGCTGTCCGTGCGTCCATCGAAGATCCCCGTATGGGGCGAGTCGACGGGCGGCCAATTCACCTGTCGCGCCGTTTTGTTTGCCTTACGCAAAAAAAAAGAAAATACAAATAATAAAAAAGGAGGAGGAGCAGCGGAGGAGCTGCGACCTAGTCGTATGCAGCTTTATGCGAAAATTCCATGAATCTGATCGTTTCGGTGGAAGCGTATTAGATATTTGGCATTTCGGCTTTCCACTGACTGACGTACAATGCCAGAGCCAGGGGAAGAAAGGAGGGAGAAAAGGAAAACCCGGCGGGGTCAGCGCACACACGTGACCCCGAATGATCGATGGTATTGCCGAGCCAAGGAGTCTGCAGAAATTAAATGGATTATAATTATTATGCATGGCACGTTGCTGAGCCTGGCTCACTTTTATTGTCAACCAATAAAGTGGCCAAGAGGGCAAAATCCGGCGGACAGGCCAACATGCCGGCCCGGGAATTGATTTGGCCCGCAGCGACCATTAACAGCCGCAAAGCTTCAGCCGCAGATTCAGATTTGGCATCATCATCTTTGGCCAGAGAAGCCAGGGAAATAACCCTAAAGCCGCTTTGGGTGATGATCATCGGGCTGCAGTGGATGACATCAGGTGCAGCCACAGTGGGACTTGCATCAGGGAAACTGGACAAATTACAAGAAAATTCATCCTGTAAATATGCATTTTAAGATTTTTCTGTTTGTTAATTAATATAAAATATTAATGGAGTAATAGAAAACTTCTAATATATTTTATTAAAATTTTATTTGCTTGCATAAAGTTGAAGAAGCTTGTGGCTTGGATGAATTCCAGCGGACATTTTTGCTGTGCTTAAAAGACACAGACAACGAGGCATGTAACAACATAAACAACAGAATACTATTTGGCCTTTTGCACCTTTTTGGCATGAACAACTTTTGGTAGTGGGAAGCGGCAAAGAAGCAGGAGAAGGAGAAGCAGGAGGTGGAATCTCCCCGGGATGAGCTGTGTGCGCCGCGAGAGATCTTTATTTCGGGTCGAGGCGGCGGCCGATCGGCCAAGACGACAACGCCCCGAAAGGCACAATTAAAATTTCACGCTTTTTTTCGTGAGACCAAGGGGCTGAGGAGATGTGTGACCATCAGGACCAAAAAGAGACACCACCTAGAAGCCGAAAAAAAGCAGGAAAAAAACAACCAAACAGAAACACCTTGACCATTTTTGGGCTTACATTTTAGCCAGCGGACGAAAACAGTGCGGCGGCATTTTCGCTTTGAGGCAAGCCCAGGAGCAATCTTTCAGCGGGGCCGGCACTGAGAAAAAAATTGGGAATTTAAAATGAAAATTTTGTAAACCAAATAAAATGCTAATAAAGCAGATAAGAGAGCTTAAAATGTATTAAATGCCAATTTTTTCAGTAAAACCTGGTTAATAATTTAAAATAAAATGTGAAAAAAAATATATATATTTATTTTTGTACTCCTTTATATTCCACTACGATTTTGTTTCGAGTGCTGCTGCACTGTTGCAGCCGCCACGCGTACAATTTGCTGTCGTCGGGGAATTGCAAGCGGCCCCTGGACACAAGCCCACAAACCCACAAGCCAACAAACTTGCAGAGTGGAGTGCTCAGCTCTTCCAGAAAGTGTTAATTAGCAGCGCGCGTGCTAATTACCAATGCCAGTTGTGAGTGCAGCCAATGACAGCAGCAACATGAGCTGCAGCAGCCGCAACAACAGCAGCAGCAACTCCGGCAGCAACATTAAGTCCGGCAGCAACCAACAATAAGATATGTTGCAAATGGCAGGCGGGGAAAATGTCAACGTCAGCGGCGCCACAACGTGTTTAGAGATGCGTAAGTCGGTCGGATGAAATATCAATTAAATGCGAATTAATGTGCAGATGTTGAGAATGTGCCCACAAGCCTACAAGCATGTATAATAATCTAGGCATTTCTATTAGAATTTAAGTTAGTTAGGGACAGCTTTTAAAGTTGATGAGAAACTAGTTTTTATGTCCCATTTTCTTTAACAAAATTAAGGGATTTTTGCGAAATGAAGTATGAATCCTTTTAAAGTTTAATAAATATTGGAAATTTAACACAAATATTACCTACATTCAAAGCAGGCACTTTTTATTTACTTAGTAAGAGCAGAATTTAATAAATTACAAATTATAACATCACTAATTGAATAAATATAAGCCCCCAATACACAGTGGTGGCGCCCATAGGCCATAAATCAAAAAATCAAAGTCAAAATATTAAGTTAAAAAGTACCCAAATTAACTGTTAAATATCCAACCTTATCCAGCTTAAACCTGGTTTTGCTCAATATCTAACGGTTCTTTCTAAAAAAAGCTTCAAAGCTGTGGAATAGGTGTGCTTTTTTAATGCAAAAATTGCATGCATACATATTTTGTAATTCAAAGCCAAACTTCAAAGAGTTCAAACTTAAAAAATAGTGATCGGATTTTATTCATTTAAAATGGAATTTAAAGTTGAAGGTATTTACTTTAAGTCCATTTGGTAATAATAAACTAATATGTTAAAACGTTCTTGTGAAATAAATTTTGTGAAAACCATTTATTTTTGTCATTTTGTGTACGTCTGTTCCATGTTTACATAAGCTTTTAGTTGTGACCCCCCTTGCTCCCCCCAATGTGAGTATTATCAGTGTTTTTACTAATGTTTTTAGTTAATAAAAATGTTAAGTGTAGCTGCAAATAGTTGCAAATGTGCCTGTAATCTTCAATATAGTAACACCGTCTTTATATTTTTAAAGGCTAAAAATCGCGACTCGAGCTGCTGCTTTTCCTTTGTTTTTATGATGTTGCTTTTGTTTACTTCATTTGTGATTGTGTTT
>VNJU01006804.1:0-50857 GCA_008042675.1 Drosophila seguyi | reverse complement strand
GGACAGTCGAGTACAGTGACTGCTCCTGTCGTAGAAGTCACCCAAGGAAGCTCGTCCAACGATGATGGCAGCTCCGGCCAGTCTTCGTCCACGACTACCACCACTACTTCCTCTGACGAAGGACAATCTAGCACTTCTTCCGACCCGATTGTAGAAGTCGCTTCGGGAAGTTCTTCCAATGATGATGCCAACAATAGCCAGACATCGTCCACGACCACGACTACTACCACCACTTCTTCGGATGAGGGACAATCTAGTGCAGCCACTGCTCCTGTCGTAGAAGTCACCCAAGGAAGCTCGTCCAACGATGATGGCAGCTCCGGCCAGTCTTCGTCCACGACTACGACTACTACCACCACTTCTTCGGATGAGGGACAGTCGAGTACAGTGACTGCTCCTGTCGTAGAAGTCACCCAAGGAAGCTCGTCCAACGATGATGGCAGCTCCGGCCAGTCTTCGTCCACGACTACCACCACTACTTCTTCTGGCGACGGACAATCAAGCACTTCTTCCGACCCGATTGTAGAAGTCGCTTCGGGAAGTTCTTCCAATGATGATGCCAACAATAGCCAGACATCGTCCACGACCACGACTACTACCACCACTTCTTCGGATGAGGGACAATCTAGTGCAGCCACTGCTCCTGTCGTAGAAGTCACCCAAGGAAGCTCATCCAACTATGATGACAACTCCAGCCAGACTTCGTCCACGACCACGACTTCTACCACCACTTCTTCGGATGAGGGACAATCGAGTACAGTGACTGCTCCTGTCGCAGAAGTCACCCAAGGAAGCTCGTCCAACGATGATGGCAGCTCCGGCCAGTCTTCGTCCACGACTACGACTACCACCACTACTTCCTCTGACGAAGGACAATCAAGCACTTCTTCCGACCCCATTGTAGAAGTCACTTCGGGAAGCTCTTCCAATGATGATGCCAACAATAGCCAGTCTTCGTCTACGACTACGACTACTACCACTACTTCTTCGGATGAGGGACAATCTAGTGCAGCCACTGCTCCTGTCGTAGAAGTCACCCAAGGAAGCTCATCCAACGATGATGGCAACTCCAGCCAGTCTTCTTCCACCACCACGACTACCACCACCACTTCTTCGGATGAGGGTCAAGCGAGTACAGTGACTGCTCCTGTCGTAGAAGTCACCCAAGGAAGCTCGTCCAACGATGATGGCAGCTCCGGCCAGTCTTCGTCCACGACTACGACTACCACCACTACTTCCTCTGACGAAGGACAATCAAGCACTTCTTCCGACCCCATTGTAGAAGTCACTTCGGGAAGCTCTTCCAATGATGATGCCAACAATAGCCAGTCTTCGTCCACGACCACGACTATTACCAGCACTTCTTCGGATGAGGGACAATCGAGTACAGTGACTGCTCCTGTCGTAGAAGTCGCCCAAGGAAGCTCCTCCAAAGGCGGTAAATCCAGCTGGTCATCTACTAAAACCACTAAGACCTATTCTTCTAAGAACTCAAAGATTCCGAAGTCAAGTGGAAAGTCAGGCTCCCGTAAAACTACGACCACAACTGTGACATCCAGTTCGAACAGTGGTCAATCTGGAGCATCATCCTCTCCCGTTGTTGAAGTGTCCCAAGGAAGTTCCTCAGGCGACGGTGGAAGCTCAAGCCAATCTTCAACAACAACATCGACGTCGTCCACCAACGGAAATAACCAGTCCGCTGGCGGAGTTGTTAGGGGAGGGAAATCTGGCTGGAAATCCACAAAAACAACCAAGACCTATTCTTCAAAAACATCAAAGATTTCGAAGTTAAGGGGAAAGTCAAGCTCTAGCAAAACAACGACCACAACTGTGACAACCAGCTTGGACAATAGTCAATCTGGGGCATCATCCTCTCCCATTGTGGAAGTGTCCCAGGGAAGTTCTTTAGAAAAAGGTGGAAACTCAAGTCAATCTTCAACGACCACTACAACTACGTCCACGACCGGAAGTAACCAGTCAAGCAGCTCTTCTTTACCATCAATTGAAGTCACCTCAGGTGTTGTTGGCGGAAAAACTGGCTGGAAATCCACAAAAATAACTAAGACGTATTCCTCAAAAACCTCAAAGATTCCCAAGTCAAGTGGAAAGTCAAGCTCTAGCAAAACAACGACCACAACTGTGACATCCAGCTCGGACAACAGTCAATCCGGAGCATCATCCTCTCCCATTGTGGAAGTGTCTCAGGGAAGTTCCTCAGAAGATGGTGGAAAATCAAGCCAATCTTCAACAACGTCCACCAGCGGAAGTATCCAGTCAAGTACCTCATCTTTGCCATCAGTTGGTGTCACCGCTGGAGTTAATGGTGGAAAATCAAGTTCGACGGTTACTAAAACAACAAAGACCTATTCCTCGAAGTCTTCTGGTCTTCCTGAATCGAGTGGAAAGACAAGCAAAACGGTGACCACAATTACAACGTCCAAGTCAGCGTCGCCTTCAAAGACGCAGACCAGCTACTCGTGGTCGACATCATCCAATCCCGTCAACACAATTTCCTGGACAAGCCGCTCCAGCAGCCAGCCTTCAACTGGGGAAAGTACCTCTGTGAATAGCGGAGATTCATCAAGCTCCTGGTCAAAGCTAATCAAACGAAGCGCTTCAGGCATTTCATCGGATGATGGCACCAACGGTTATGTTGTAGGTCCTGGTGGATCTCGTGGTGCGCAATCATGGTCCCAGCGCTCAGGATTCTCCAGTGATAGCTCTGGTGTCCAAGGATCTCCTGACATTCGTTTCAGATATGTGAGGGGTCAGAATATTCGCGAAGGACAGTCGCAGGACTCGCAAGCCTGGTCCAGGAGCTCCACCGGAGACAGTGACAGCACGGATGGCGCAGCATTATCCGTAGACGGTCAGAATGTTGATGATTCGGAGAGCGGCGGCAGTGCGGTGCAAGGTGGTTCCGTTCACAGTACCGGACGATATCCCTACTGGTGGGGCAACCAACGTTGGGTGGGCGTCGGAGCCCAGCCCAATTGGCGCTACGGATGGCGTCCGTACGGAGCCGGTTGGGGTAGATGGAGCAATCAATATTAAAGTAAGTCCCTACCAGTGGACTAAGCCTCAATAAAAGAGGTTTTGGCTTTAATTCATACGATTGTAAAATATATGCATTTGAATATTATTAATTGTATTTTCATTTGAGTTGATCTTATTATTACTATTTTTAACAGTGAAGTTGGCTTAATATATGAAATTGAAACTATAATTAAGAATGCTAAGAAGATAAGAACGTAACAATAAAGTTTGGATTATAAAAAATATCAAAGACTGAGGCTTGAAAAAAAGTGGTAACCAAATTTGGAAATTTATTAATGACAAAGAATACAGAGTCATAACAAACTTATTAGCACCTTTAAAAACAATAAACAGAAGATAAAAAAATATTTAAAAAGTCTTACAAAAGACAGAAACATAAGAAATAAACCAATATTTGTTAAATGTTCTGAACTAAATTCATTTTATTTGTATTTGTCTACATATTAACCAGTATCTGGTTGGTTTCAGTAGATCAAATCAAATCATTTTATTTTATTATTCATTTCGTGAAAATCGCATTTTAAAAGAAAAAGTACAATTTATTTCCGGATCCTGTAGTGCTGTTTTTGAAAAACTGAAGCAAGTCCGTCCATGACCATTGGGATGCTGGTGGAGATTCGGTTGAGGGTTGGGGGGTCCAGGTGGCTTCAGTGGTTGTAGTAGATTGTGCAAAGGCGCATGATATGGCCGCAAGTAGCACCGAAGAAATGATTATCAGAACCTTCGACTTCATAATGGCTTCAATAGATTACTAACATTTTAATTACGCGTTTTGGTGCTTTATACTTTTTCCGAAAAGAGCCAAATAAATTTTTACCGGGCGTATTTACACAAATGTTTTTCGGAATTCAATCTTTAATAGCGCAGAGTCAGAAACCTATGGGGTAAGCAAGCACTGCGCGAGAATTCAAGTGACACAGGCGTCAGACAAATGTTATCAAACGAGAAAAGTAAATATCTCTTGAACTTTCCTCTAAAACACCAAATTTTGTTTATTATATAGACATATTTTAAAGGCATCCGAAAGAGTTTTCTATGGTTACTCAAACGAGGTATGCATTTATTTATTATTTATTTATGCTTTATATATATATGCAATTTTTAAATGCACCAATCAGTAGTCACGTAAAATAATAAGAAGTTTTCAAAAAGAGAGAAAAACAGTGTTTTTCGATGCCCTGGTAAATTAAGTGAGGACAAAAAAACTCTCGCCTGTTATTGCCACATAAATTCAATTATAAAATATTTTTCGCACTCATTTATTTAAATTCCCCCATAATTCAGAAGCCTATAGTATATATATTATTGATCAGCATCAATTGCCGGAGTCGATCTAGTCATGTTTCTTAAAAAAAAATATTATAAAAATATCAATAAATTTTATTTAAAGAATTCGAATGCTTTAACTCAGTGACCCTATTAACCATAAATACTCTTGATCAGCATTAACAGCTAAATCTATCTAGACGTGTTTCTTAGAAAATATAAATGTCGTCTAATTTTTTAAAAGTTTTAGATTTTTACAATGTTCAAAATATTCACAAAATTTTATTACTTTTTTTGTATTTATTAATGCACACTGCTGACGTAATAAAAACTTGCACTGAAAAGTTTTCAGAGCGAAAAATTATAATTTTTTAACTTAGTTAGGTTTTTTTATAACTTGAATTTGATAAAAAAAAAAAAAAAAAATATTGAAATGACGGTGGCTATCGACTCTGCACCAAACGTTCGGCGCCTTTCCTTTGAAATAAACCGATATAATATCGTTGACTTGTGGCGCCCTCTGGCTAGTTTTCGGCCGTGCTCCTAACAAACAGATGGCTAAAATGGTGCTACAATATCAATTCAGTAAAAAGACAAAGATATTTTTAAAAATAACGTATCGATGATATTTTTGTTATCAAAATAAAATATAACTTTAAAATATCGCAATTTCGATATTTGGGCAAACAAAAAATCGTGATATAAATCTATCATCTTTAGAAAATAATATCGATATATTGATATTTTGTGTTATTATCAACAACCCTAGCACAAAATAAAAATCGAACTACAGGACTTAAAAACAATACAAAGTTTCCCCGAAATTGCTTTATATAAAACCCTTATCTCGTTGACAAATCGCATAGAAGCTGTGAGTGTCCGTCGCGGTATTTGGCCAGCGATTATTGTTAACAATTGCAAGCACTACACACACACGGACACACATAGTGGCCCGTACGCACACTCACACATACGTTCGAGCACAAACAGAGCAGATGAAAATCTGGAAATTGTCATTCATTCTCTATATTTCCATGTAAAATCAAGCCGTCAGTGCGATTCTGGAATAGAATTCAGAATCGAAACGGTGAAGCGCAGAGCAGCGCACTGAAAAAACCATTTCCTGTCCACTAAACGGGACACGAAGCACGGAGAGCCCAGTGACAAGGCAAGGTGGGTGAAAGGAAACCTGAGGTCGCATTTTCTGCGACGACATCGCCACCTGAGTCTGAGTCTGAGTCGGAATCGGACAAAGAACACGGGCGCCGCCGAGTTTGTTAGTGGTGAGAAACGCGAGTAGTAGCACCGCTGAGGAGCGTCGTTTATGACGCACTTTTGGGGAAAGTAAGCTGAGCACGAGACGGCAAGACAAAGGCAACCACTGGGGCGACATTAGTTTAGGAGCAGCAGCTGCAGCGGCACCATGACGATCAAGCCAGTGAGTGCACCGCCCAGCGCTAAGCGTGTGGCCGGCAATGTGGTCGATGCGGACAACAAGGAGACGCAGGTGGTGGTGGTGGTAGAGCAGTCGGTGGCCAGCCAGGCTCAGGTGAGTACTCCCTTTCACCTGGCTTCTTCTTCTCTTTTTTTAATTTTCCTTTTGCTTCCACGCCCCCACAGAGTCCCCAAAGGCGTGGCGAAGTCTATGACGAGCTGGCACGCACCCATCGCTGCAGCCCCCACAAGAGGTGAGTGCCGCCTGCCTCCGCAGTCCACGTTAGAAGTTGCATGTTACACGCCGAAGGGGATTCCCCTTAAGCTGCAGCAATTACGTAGCATTTTTAGTGCATTACTTACATATATTACAAAGCAATTCGAAGAGGGTCTAATGGCACACTCCTGCCACGAAAAACTGAGCTTATAATACTAAAACTAACTACTTTTGCAATAGAGGCGCACTTGGTGTTGCGTTTTGCGCAGTAAATTAACCCCGTTACCTTTGCTGTAGTTTTTTATCGTCCACTACTTCGTTTACAAAGGTTTTGAGTATTTTTTTATGAACAAATCAAAGTCAATTGATTTTCTTCTTAATTAGTAAAGTTAAGACATGTTCAAAGCTGAAGAACGCTAATTTACTTTCTAATATCGATTTATCTAAGAAGAAAACGGAATATCGAATTACTTAACTTAAAAATTATAACGAACTACAATACTTTCGATGTGGGATTGGCCACAAAACCACATAGAACCTAACCCTTACCTTAATTCTGTACAGAATCTAAGAGTTTCTTGATGCTAGAATAAAAGAATATTACAATTTATGTAAAATATTATACAGAGTCAAAGAAGTTTTAATAGATTCTAAATTAGTTTAAAAAGTCCCTGTTAGTAAAGTCTCTAAATCAATATTATTTTATTACTTCACTCTGCTTTAAACCCTCGAATATACTCTAAAAATGTTCCTACCATCGTTATTGACATATTCCATACCTTCTTGATTCGCAGCAACGCCCGTTCCAAGCGCCGTGACCACCATGACAGCCATGCTCATCACCACAAACGTGATCGCCTCGAGCGCGAGAAACTCAACCATCCCGCCGTGGTGGCTGGCAGCGGAGTGGCATCCGGCGGCGTGTCTGGCAGCAAATGCAACAGCCCGCCTTCGGCTTCCACATCGAGCGGCAGCAGCAGTCCCTCGGTGGTGGGCAGAAACTCGCCCGAGCATCTGGGTCTAGGCTGCTCCGCAGTTCCCAAGGCGCAGGGCCAGCTGACACCGGCCACGGTGGCTACTGCCAATCTACTGAAAGCCGCAGAGGAGACTTTTTCGGGCTATAACAGCGGCGACGAACACCTTCAGCCCAAGGAGCGTAAAATTCCAGTGGAGGAGTGGCAGCGTCGCGACATAGAGTTTGCCAAGTGCATGGAGCAGCGTGGCTACGAGCTGAAGCCCGTGGAAGAGGACGGCGCCTGCCTGTTCCGCTCCATCTCCCTGCAGATCTATGGCGATGAGGAGATGCACGATGTGATCCGCCAGCACACCATGGATTACATTGTAAGGATGCAATTTGTAATTTAAATGTAAATATTTTTGTACAAACAAATATTTCCGCTTGCAGCATGAGAATCGCGAGTACTTTGGACAGTTTGTCACCGAGGATATTAACAGCTACATCCAGCGCAAGCGAGCTCGTGATGCCCACGGCAACCACATCGAAATCCAGGCCATATCGGAGATATATAGTCGCACCGTTGAGGTCTACTGCTACCAGTCGAGTCAGTTTCAGGAGATTCCGAGGCAAAAAACGCTTAAATTACTAAACTATTTCTTCGTTTGCAGCTCCCATTAACATCTTCAACTCGGAACAGTCTCAGGCTGGCTATCCCCCCTTGCGCCTATCCTATCAGCGCGGCTCGCATTACAACGCTATCTTGGATCCATATAACGCCACTGTGGGCGTCGGCTTGGGCTTGGCTGGTTACAAGCCCGAGATTCAGACCGCGGAGGCGGTGCGTCTCAGCGAGCAGCTGGAGATCGAACAGACCATGTTCGAGGACAAGCTGAAGACAACGGACTGGGAGGCCACCAACGAGGCCATCGAGGAGCAGATAGCTCGTGAGTCATACCTGCAGTGGTGCCGCGACAACATGCAACGTTCGCGCAGCAGTAACAACACGGCCGCTGGATCGGCCACATCCTCAACGGTAACTTCTGCAGAGGCGCTTACCGATTCCGATGCCTCGCCCTCCAAGTACTCGATGTGCGGTGGCACCGGCAGCAGCGGCAATCCGGCCGCCACTTTGACCAGCGCCAGTGGTGCTGTGGATCCCACAGCCACTGCCTTTTCGCTGTCCCCGAAAACATTGAGCCAGTTTTCCCACAAGTTGGCTTCGGATGACTTGGGTAGCTACGACAGCGACACCACCGACATGAGCAGCACAAGCTCGGTGGGTCACTGCGGTGGGAAATCATCGCCCAGCACAGTGTCAACCGGTCAGCGTTCGGGCAAAGGATCAAAGACTCAACGTCGAGCCACGGCCCTCAGAAAGAAGCGTCGCCACGAGGCTCGCGAAGTAGTGCCTCTGGCTGGCAAGAGGTGAGTTGGGAAGCAAATTTCCCTGTTTTAAGATTAATTATTATTTTATTCTCTCTTCCAACAGCTCTGAAAATTTGGAGGCCCCGCTGCGAAAGAGCCCGAAGCGTGAATCTGCTCCGTCGGTGGCTCGCGCCCATACACCGGATGCTGAGCAGCGTCCCTCCACCTCAAAACAGTCTTCCATCTCGCCACAGAAGCGCGGCGAAGGCCAGTCGTCCAGCCAGAAGAACTACTCCAGCTTCTATCAAGAACTACTTGAGGCTTCCTATGCCAATGAAGGTGAGAAATGTTTTGTATTTTTATGGAGAAATCATTTCTGAGCTCTTCTCACAGGCGTCAACGAGAGCGAGATGCTGCAACAGGCCATCCAAATGTCCACTCGCGACTACATGGAGGACCAGAAGCGCAAGTATCTTTCCGGACCGTAGGCCCAGCTGCGCCTTGTTCTTTGTACAGTGATTTAGCAGTTCTTTTTCGCAACGAAATCGAAACACAAAACTTACCAAAAAAAAAACAAAAAAAAACGAGAAGAAAACAACAAAAAAACATAAATTTAAGCTAAACGCAGAAATTATCGACGATCTTGAAATGCTGATGAAAGCAGGCATGCCGCGCTGATGGATGGAAGGAGCAGGCTTGCTTTTCGCAGCACTCTTACACTCTCACATACACTATCCTATATATATATATATGTATGTCAATGTATATATATATATACGATCATATATTTTGTTATAAGATGTCCCAGGAAGGTTCATTACTAAAGTTGCTGACTTGAGCACAAATTTTGATAACAGATCGATTCCCGAAAACCGATCCTGTCCGCTTTTATACCATGAGTAAATGTCGCGTTCCTTTTCCACCTTAAAATTAATTTCTATTTTGTAAAACGTAAATTATAAAGTTAAAGTTAGTAAGTGAACCCTGCTCGTGCATAAACTAAAAATTATATAAAAATAATAACGACATACCGACATACATATACAACACACACACGATACGGATAATGATAATAATAATACGGATAAAGCTAATGATTAATTATTTAATTAAATACAATAAATGGTGCATATTAATCGTAATTTATGAGTACTCCTAAATAAAGCAAATAAATAATCACAGAAAATAATAAAAAAAAGTTGTCTTGTGTTTGGGAGATTGGATTTCTCATGCGAATCAACAACAAAACCAACTCGTTTTAGATCAAATTATATTATTTACTGCATACATATGTACAATGTTTATCTGTGTAGCAAAAAGTTATATATAAATACATTCACAATCGAATTTTCGAATCCCCTGCCTACAAGTTAGTTTAAATCTAAATTGCATTTGTTTACATATTTCATACATTTATAAATATATAGTAGTTCGCTGCCAGTGGAACAGTATCGTGTATTCGTACAGGTGCTTGTACATATGGACAGCCAGGCATACATACATACATACAACATTGATTCTAATTGTGTACAAAAATACATTTCACTAAAATACATTGCATATAAAATTATTATTATTCCTTTGCACATATTTCTCTTAAATTAGATTATGGAATGTGTTGGGACCAATCGACTCTTCGGGTTCGTACTAAACTTGAACTAAAAATATATTAATTTAAGGGTAGATGGAGTGTTATATATATAAATTATTATGAAAACTAACGAAAAAGTAGTACAAAATTAGAAAACCTTAAACTTTTAGACGGTTCCCTTGATCTTTGTGGTCTTATGTTGTGGTTGGTGATTATCTATGGAAATTGAAACCTAATTAAAATTATATTCATTTAAAGGTAGTTGAAGGCCTATATAAACTCAATCTTATTTTTAAAAGTTAAATTATAAAAATTAAAGTAAAGGTAGTATAAAATCAGGAAATCTTGAACTTTTAGACGGTCCCCCTGATCTTTGTGGTCTTATGTTTAAAATTGTACACTGTGTTGGGTTGCCCCTGAAGACATTAGCTAAAACATCCTTCTGTTTGCATTATCCGATTTTGTGAGAGTCAATTAAATTGTGTGGACCGAGAGAGAGAGTTTTGATTTTTTGGAGCAGCCAAGCCCAAGGACTTGGCTGAGGCTAAATTGAATTTTGCTTTAACTGACTTTACAAAAATCATTTGGCTAATTTATCATTTGCTGCTGTTGCTGGGAAGCCTGCGGTGCCTGTTGCTGCTGCTGGGTGATCACTATGTGATGTTGCTGTTGCTGCTGCTGTTGCTGCTGTTGTTGCTGCTGCTGTTGCTGTTGCTGCTGCTGCTGCTGTTGTTGCTGCTGCTGCAATTGTTGCTGCTGGCTGGCTAGCTGATTGGCATGTTGCAAGGCTGCTGTGGTGGCCTCCGTTACCACTGGCTGCAGCATGCTGGTGCCATTCTCCCTTCGAACATGGCTATTTAGTTCCGCTTTCACCCTCCTGGCTATGTGCGAGCGTGTGTGCTTGCGCAGGTGATCTTTGCGATAGAAGCCCTTGCCGCATTCGGCGCACTGATGCCGCTTCTCCCCCGAGTGGATCACAAAGTGCAGGCTCAGCTGCTCCTTCCGCTTGAAGGCCTTCAGGCACACTGTGCAAATGTAGGGACGATCCGGATTATGCGACTGCTTGTGGCGGGTGAGGTGATCCTTGCGCTTGAGCGATGCCTGACAGATGTCGCACACGTACCGCTTCTCCAGGTTGTGACCCACCAGATGCACTTCAAGCAGCTCGGGCTCTGGGTACGCCACATGGCATTCGGGGCACATGTACAGCGGGCTGCCATCGAGAGCTGTTCCCAGACGAATCTCGCCGGGTCGTAGTTTTGGTTTCCGATCCTTGCTACGCTTTTTGCGCTTCTTCTTTTTGGAGGAACTGCCACTGGCACCGGCAGTCGCGGCTGTGGCCGTCGTCGCCGTTGCGGTAATCGCCGCCTGAGCCTGCACCTGCAACGTCGTCGTCTGCTGCTGCTGCTGCTGAGGCTGCAGCGTCAACTGCTCCTGCTGAGGTATACTAATGGTTGTCGTGCCAAGGGTATTGATGCCGATGGCTGGTCCCGTCTGCACCTGCAGTACCTGCGGGGGAATATTTATTTAGCATTATTGAAATATTATTTTAGGTCTTGCTACTTACCACATTTTGCTGATTCTCCTTTTTTATCGTCTCGGCGGAATACTTGAGGAAGTGGTGCAGCGACAGGGGCAATGTGTTGGCTGGAAGATGCGAGAGGTAGTCGGCCACGGTGGTGCCCGGCGTCAGTGTTTGCCAGGAGGTATTTTGGAGTACTGAAAAACGAATATTAGTTTTAGTTAAATATCAATTTTAAATCTTTAAAAATTAACCCTTAGGGTATGCTATGATCTTAGTGAACTCTAAAAATTACATTACATTTTGCATGCTGAATTTACAAATCGATTTAACATCTCTTTCAGATCTCCTTAACCTACCTTGCTGCTGCAGTATGGCATTGCACAGATCTTGGGTGAGTTCCTGTGGCGCCGTCACTTGTTGCTGCTGCATCTGCTGCTGCTGCTGCTGCTGCTGACCGGAAGTGCTCGCCTGCAGCGCATCCGCTGCTGCGCTCGTTGTGGTTGCACTGGCATAGGCCACCGTGGCGTACTGCGTCTGCTGTTGCTGCTGCTGCTGCTGTTGTTGCTGCTGCTGCTGCTGGGATGCGTTAACCAGGTGGCCATTGTACTTGTCACCCTGGAGGGCATCCTCCTGGCCGCCCCGGAATTTGTTATTTCCGCTTCCGCTCTGGCCAAAGTGTGCGACCTGTTGCTGCTGCTGCTGGTAGCGATTGCTGGTGCTGGCGGCATCCTGCTGCTGCTGCTGCTGCTGCTGTTGCTGGGGGTTATTGGTGGTGGTCACCGTCACATCCGCCACGGCAGCGGTCACCGTGGAAACCAAAGGCGCTATGCTTGTCGTGAATTGCGGCAGGCCGGGTATATTGCCGGGGAAAGTATTGCCAAACGGGGTAAAGTTCATGGTTCGTCCGTGGCTCACCTCGAGGGGAGATCGTGGGGGATTTTATGGGATCCTGTGCGTGTAGAATCGGGCAACTGAAAGGGGGAATAAATGGGTTAATGATGATGATAAAGGAAATTAAACCAGAAACATTTAATATTTGCTTTAATTTTTAATTCTTAATTTTTATTCCTTAAATATAGAACTTGAATTTACTATTTAAGTTTAAAAGGCCTTTGAATAGAAAGTGAAAATAGCGCCGTGGTTGTTGTCGTTATTTTAGCTGACTTGCCGAATCCTGCACGCACACACGCACACTACCGCCCACCAGCAGGACAGGCTTCTAAACACACCACCAGCCGACACAACACCCCACAAACAACAACAACAACAACCAGAACACCCAAAGTGCATTTGTAGAGGTGACGATAAAAAAGAGCGCGAATCCTGCGCGCTGTGGGCGAGAGAGAAGGAACGAAGGAGGGCCAGGGGGTGGGCGCCATAAAAACACACACACACACACACGCGGGGCGAAGGAAGGAGCAAGAGGTGTCGTAGGATTCCTGGCGATGACGACCGACTCTATAAGGCGATTTAGTGTGTCGTTACATTAGGGATAAGGTTAGGGCTGACCCAAACCGCAAGTGTATGCAAAAGAAACTGAATTAAAGCGAAAACAAAGCGAAACATAAACGCGAATAACACATATAACTCATACGCAGCGTGGGACGATCTAAACTGACTTGTAAGTGGCAAGAGCACAGGGCTGCGCCATATCGATTTTCACTAAGTACGCGATTTGGTGTCCTTTTTAATTGAGAAAACATTTGTGTTTATATTTATTCTTCGTATCATAAATATATTTATGTATTTAATTTAACATTAAGCGAATTCGCTTTTAACTTTCACTTGAAAACACTTGAAAACCCGCCGAACTGTTCGTTTATTTTTGTGCCTTGTGCGCGCGAACCCGTGACACAATAAAACGCAAGGCGCAAGGCCCACAAAGGAAAAGTGCAGCCAATTGCATTTGCTGCCGCACAGCCCATTCTGGAGGTCACCTCCTCCGCGGTAAGGCAACAAAAAAAAAAAAAGAAAATACGGTGTGTATTGTGTGGGCTTTCCGAGGGGTATTTGCCGAAGGGAGAGAGAAAGGGAGAGGTAACCACTACCGTTCAATGTGTCTGCGGTGCACATGCACATGCACATGCACATGAGATTAACACCCGCCGCATCCACGACTGGAGCCACCTGGCGGCGTGTGGCGTAGCTTCACTACTGACCCGACCCGACCCGTCCGCTCCGCGTTGTGCTCCGGCTCTTCGACTCCGCCGGCACGAGACAGCAGCTTCGGCTCTCGGCCGGCATGGTGTCCCCCATCCCCCCCTCTCTCCACCCTGAACTTGCTGGTATTAGTTGGTCTAACTATGCTTGTGTTTGTGTGCTTGTGAGAGAAGCTTGTGGGAGCGCGGTTCTACAGAGAGAAGGTGAGAGTATGTGTGTTGCTCTCTTTGATGGGCAAAAAACATTACATTTGCCATTTTGAAAAACTAATTTTTGTTGACTTTATAAAGCTTAATTTTTATCGATATATAGGAATAACTAGATAAAGATCCATGATCAGGATCTAGGCAATCGAAAAAGGTTTGTTTGCGAGATTATTTGGTATTTATATATGATTTTTATACAATAATATTTATTTTTATAGGGGAACTAGTGGATTTTATACGTAATTAGGTAATATTACATGGTACTTTTAATTTTAAAATAATTTCATCTTATTGATATAATATATATATATATTAAATGTATGCCAGGAGATACCAATAATCAAAGACATACAAATAAAACATAATTTTTCTAATACGGACACTTTAATCTATAAAGATTTATTATATAAAACGAAAAATATACATATGTATTTTGATTAATGAAAAATAATATTTGTAATCAAGTGTCAAGTTGCTTAAGTTCAAGTGGCTTATGTTTTCGAAAAAAAAACTGTTGCTTTAGGAAATATTTTCTTGAATATTTCTTTAATGTGTATTATTAGTTCTTTAGTCTGTATCCAAAAATTCTTAATTTTCTTAAATAATAAGAACTAAAACTCCTCTCTATAAGGAAAGCAGCAAAGATGATTCCAAATAACCCTTTCTTAGAGCCAAAGAATTATGCTTTGGCATACAGACACCTTGAATCCGACGGAATCCTTGGCGGCAAACGCATTCAGGATTCAAACAAAAGTTTGTTTTTTAATGTAATTAAGTGACTAAATATAATTGTTATAGGCATTACAAATTGTTTTAAATTTATCAAAATGGATATAAGATATATATAACTGTGTTTGCATAACTGATATGTAAAAATAAATTTTTATGCTACGTATACGTAATATTGATAAATAATATTATTACGTATACGCCACGTTTGAAACAGACAAATATCCCTAAGCTATTGCCAAACTCATTTTCCACACCATTTACTTCCTCTAAACACATGGAGGTCGCACGTGTTCCCTCTTGTCAAGTCTCCAAGTCAAAAAGGGTAACATCTCCCGCATATATGAATTCCATCCCATCCCCCAGGACTCCACAGGGGTTCGTTTAATTTGCATATATGCAGGCCAAGTCGGGCAGCAGCAGCAGCAACAACAACAAAAGCAACACCAGCAACGATTGCAACCAAAACAAAGATGCTGCGCTCCTGACACTGAAACCCGCACACAAGGCCAATCGACGAAATCAGGCCACGCACACGAATTCCGGCACGGTGGCGACGATGACGATGGCGATGGCGATGACGTAGCGATGCTATGCGATGGGATGCGATGCTTCCGGCAAACAGCCTACCACAGCAAAAGGCCGGCCGGCTTCCCCAGGCCCA
This sequence comes from Drosophila seguyi, assembly GCA_008042675.1. Taxonomy (NCBI): domain Eukaryota; kingdom Metazoa; phylum Arthropoda; class Insecta; order Diptera; family Drosophilidae; genus Drosophila; species Drosophila seguyi. The sequence continues at coordinate 35,685 of VNJU01006804.1, read as the reverse complement.
CCCACTCCCGGCCAGTGCCTCTTCGGAAGCACCGAGAAAAGTGCACTCGATGCTGGCACTGAGAAAAATTAAACAGAAATTGAGTGACCATAAAAGCAGTTTGGATTTAGGAGGATATATCTTAATCCCGCAACTTGTATTATCTTTTAAGTATTTACATAATAAATACTTTTAATTCAAGTCAAATTTCCCTCAGTGCATTGCAATCCATTCGCAGCGAGTAAACACTGAGGACTATCACACTCCTGATTTGAAGAGTGAGAGTGTCGGCGCCAGGAGCAGGCCAAATGGCGGGTGAATGGTGGGTGTTGCGCTGGCAAGGATGGTGACAGGAGACAGGAGACAGGAGGCTAAAGGCAGGAGGCAGAAGGCTAAAGGCAGGAGGCAGGAGACAGGAGGCAGAAGGCAATGCTGGGGCAAGTGCAACTCTCCTGTGCGCATGTGAGGCGGCTGTTCTTGTGCGCGGCACTTGTGTGTGCGTGGCCACCTCGGTGGCTTTCCAGGCATTGCATCACCATCACCATCGTCGTGGTCGTGATGGTTGCAGCGGTGGAATGTTGTGGAGGTTAGCGAGGATGCAGTAAAGTCGGCGCATTTGGCGGCACTTTGCCGGTCAACTCCCAGTCTCTCCTACGCCCAGACACAGCCTTGTCCTCGGATGCAGCTGAATGTGTTACAAGTGGCAAAGGCACTCTGAACCGTGGCCGTAATTGGGCTTTTATGGATGCAATTTTGGGGATTGTGCTCTTATTTGTTAGAACGTTTTTTTTTTTTGTGTAGTTAATAAGTCAAAGAGTTGACAGGTATCCAGGATAACGCTTTCCATATAAATTAGGTAAGAAGGGTTTCTTAGAAAGCTGCAAATAAATATTTTAGGGACTATAATTATAGAAATTTTATTTGAGAAATATTTTTGGAAATGTATATATTTATAGAAATATTTCTTGAGAAATGTTTTTACCATATTTTGCAATCTATAGCATTTTGGGGATCCAAATAATATTTCCATGCTCATTTTGGTATAACATTAGGTACATATTATTTTTCCTACTGTATTCTTTTTATAAGAAAAAGACTTTTTAGAAACTGTTTCCTGATATATCTTATAGTTATTTAAAGAAGTCATTATCCTGATTACCCCAGAACCGTAAAATCCTTTACAAAAGGGTCTTAAAGAATGCAATAAAATTTTTTAGCTACGAAACTCTTTTTAAATTGAGTTTCTCCCTTACAAAATAAAAATGATAATTTTTATAAAGCAGTTATTTTTAGGAAATAATCCATAGCCTTAATTTTGTTAGGAAAATAATTTAACAGTATCCTTAAATAATTTAATTTTCATTTAGGCCCACTTTTAAATTATTTTCTAGCCACTGTGCAACCACTACGTCATTGTCATTGGCAGATCTAGTGGGCCGTAATCGTGTCCGCATCAGTGTCCGTGTCCGTGTCCGTGACCGTATCCATGTCTGTGCCCGTGCCCGTGACCATACACACCCCGCCAATACGACAAAGACGAACTGTGAGGCTGAGTGCAAGTCGCGCCCACAACTCGCAGGACTCCCACAATTGCCCACAGATTTGCAAACAGTCCTCGCAGCTGTGTGTGCGTCGTGAAAGTGAAACTGCGACGCACGGCAGAGCCGGAGTTTTGCAGCCGGAGCCGTGTTCCGTAGCCGGAGTCGCCGAAATGCCATATTCGTGGCCGTGGCCGTGGCCGTGGCCATGACCCGTCGCCGTCGTCGTCGTCGTCTGTGCTGCGCCGTGCATTCTGTATCCTGTTTTCTGTATTCCGTGTTTTGTATTTCGGGGCACCCGACACACACCACGCACGTACACAGGAGTTTTCGGGGAAATTCGGAAACGCGGTCATATGATGTCGATGACGCTGTGCCGCCGGAATCAGCATTGCAATGCAGGCACATTAAATGCCTGATTTATTGGCCAATTGTGTGTGTGTGAATCAAGAAGAATTAAGGCCTGTTGCCTTTACTAATTTAAGGAAAGGTTCTTACTATTAACTGGGGTGATTATATTTTACTATCGAGATATTTATAAAAAATAGTGGTACATTTAGAGCCTTTCGGGTTGAAAGAATATTTATTTAAAGTGAATCTTACTTGCCTGTAGATTTAAAATTATTTAAACTAAATCCACCGTTTAAAAGGGTTATTTTCGTACATTAAATAATAGCTTAAACTCTTTTAAAGAAATATTAATTCGTTTTGGAGACTCTGAAGGCAAATGTTTCCCTGAACAAAATATCAGTAATATTGAAAGATATTAATATTTACTAAATAAGGTTTAATCTTGATCAATTTAAAAAATATTTCTTGAAGCTATAAATACAAGTTATATTCTTGTCGCACTAGGAATTTATTTATTTATAAATAGATACATTTTAATAAATAAATATTATTTACTTATAAATTAATACATTTATATAAGTAAATATAATATTTAATAGATTATTATAATTATTTTATTTAAGAAATAAAGTAAGAATAAGCTTACAAAAATAATTACTTTCCAAGTTAATTTGAATTAAATTTTAAACCATAATTTTGTTTTATAAAATAAATACTGATGTTTCTATACATAATTTTAATAAGTTAATGTTTAAATTTCAAATCGAATTAGTAGCAAGTCTGAACCTTGCATTTAAAACATATTTTGTGGCTTATTTAATAATTTAATTTAATTAATTAATACATTTAGAATAAGCTCAGCAATTAAATTTTTTAAATTTCAGAGTAAAAACCCTTAGGGTATATATATTTAAGCAGATTAAAATGTGTGTGTCTTGATGTAAAATAATATGATTATACAAATAATAAATGATAAAAATATATTATTATTATAAATGTATTTATTATATTTTTCTCTTATTTCTTTTGTTAATTTATATATTACTTTTCTTGTTGTTTTTAAGCTAAATACAAAAATCCCTGCACACATTGCATACTTCTGGGCGTCACACAATCGCACTAATTGCTTCACTAATTTGCGACTATGTGTACTCACAGGTTTTTCAATTGCTCCGGCACTGTTTTCACATTTTCCAGCTCTACAGTTTTCTTTTCGAGAGGAAAAACACTATGAAGACACGCTTTAGAGACACTTTTAGGAAGACACGTTTTCTTGCAGAATTGTTGACGTTAAGCCGCGTGAAAGTGAAAAACGCGACGAAATTCGCAGCGCGGCAACAAATACAAGTGCAAAATGAGTGTGTGCTAGTGTTTGTGTGTGTGTTTTTGGGGGCGTAATGCCGGATTCAATACAATTCGATGCGATGCGATGCGAGGCGAGGCGAGACAAACAAGGCGATGCGATTCCACCGGGATGACGTAGTGTCGGCGCTGGCGTTATAAAGTTAACTGATTGAAAGTGCGTTCGTCCGGCGCCTAAAATTGTGTAGAGTTTGGTGACGAAGAGCCGATACACTCGGCCGAAACTGGCGATATACCAATACAGCGGCAGTCGGGAGGCGGGCTGTGTGTGGACGGACTAGCAGTTTGGCCAAATGTTTGCCGGCGGCAGACAATTATTTACTCTTTAAATTGCCGACAATGCGACAAGCACACACACACACACACGAAGGAGTGTACATACATATAAATATATATGTATACTCCACCCTCTCTGGCAGCACCTATACCGGCGCCTCGCTTTCGCTTTTGTGTTTGTTCTCTCGCCGGCTTAGTGCCGAATAGCTCGCTCTCTCCACGCTTTTGTCTCTCTCTCTTTCACTAGGATGCTGTGTTCTCTCGTGCCAGTGTTCGGCTTGCTCTCTCTCGTTCTCGCTCTCTTCCTTCCATTGCATTTTGCCGATGTCCTGTTAGTTAATTTGAGCGCGCGCCGTCAGGTATGCAACAGTTTTTTCAAACGCACTTTTTAATAGGCATTTTTGTGCCCCCAGCATCGGAGATCCTAATAAAACCCATTAAAATACTGCAGTATATAAGAAATTTACACAACTGCAGCTATGTACTTATGTGATTTATATGCATATGCAGCTAAAAGCACTCTTTGTTTAGCTTAAAGGGCGGGCACACAAATCGTTTCGTTTGTTTATTCCAATTTTAGTTGGGTTGTGGCGGGGTCAAAGGCTGAACTTTAGTTTGGTTAAAGTATATATGTACTGGGAAATACATAGATGTGAGAGCATGAGCTTTTAAATTTCAATGTTTATATATTTTTACCATCATGTAAGGTGGGGGATTTCTTAAGAAACTGCATTGCAAATGCATCTATTTAGTTTAGCTTCACGCTGTACTTTTTATGTTTTTAGGTGGAATTTAATTTTGTTAATTTGAAATATATTTAACTACTTTGGTAAATTCTTCTTTTAATTGAAAAGAAATTGATAGTTTAAAAGAGAGACAATATTTTCAACATTTAAAGGTTATTTCTTTTTAATTAAGAAAAGAGGTTTTTGATTTTATGATGCCTTAAATTTAAGGAAATTTTTTATAACTCCTAAGAAACAAGTCAAAGTTCAAGGGTGATTTTTCCTAAGTATAGAAAAATATTTTTTAAGAGTATACTTAATTTAAATCATGATTAACATTTACTGCTTAAGGTTTTATTTAAATGTTCAGGAAATGAAGAGGTAATCCCAGGTAATCCCTTTTAACTTGGCCCTTATATTTAACTTGTAAATATTAGTTAATTTCAGATTATTTATAGGGAAAATAATAAATTAAAAAACTGTTAAAACCGTTTAAGAATATTTGTCATAATCTTTCTAAACTTAAGCTCACTCTCCTTAAATAGTTTTCTATTCGTTTTAAAGACTCGTTTTCCAGAGAATTTTGCATAAAATCAATACCCTTATATGCAAAGAAATAAAAAAAAAGGAGCACAGGACCGACTTTTGTCTAAGGGCTACGGCTCTTGTCCATGTGTGTTTGTGTACAGATTTGTGCCAACTGCAAAAATTGACCAACTGAAGTGCAGCCCAATAGAAACTAAATCTAAACAACACCGGAACACCCCAGCAAGGTCACAACGGACACCCCCTTCGAATAGAGCAAAATGGGGAACCGAAAACTAACCAAAAACTAAAAGTGAATCCGAGCCAAACGAATCGGAGTGGACTGGACTTTTTGGTTGGAGCAGCGTTGGATGGTTGGATGGTTGGCGGGGAAGTGGATGGGGGTCCTATGAAACCCCCTCACTGATATGGGGTGCTGCCGAGCGCCAAAAATTCATTCATAAAATTCTAAAACGCGCTAAAATCTAAAATTCTAAACAAACCACTCGGCTGTCGGCCGAATGTGGGTAGTAGTTGGCAGTTGCTAGTTGGTAGAGGGACTCCTGAAGGAGAACTCATACGCCCTGTGGTCCATACGAACCTGTGTGCTGGATGGGTGTATCTGCGTGTGTGTGTTACGCGTAAAAAAGCACACACAATTTGGGCATTGCTATTGGGTTACAGTCAAAATACTTGAGTTAACACCTTGGAAATATTGTAAAATGGGTCAAAAGGGTTCTTAAGGATTGAAATTCTGTTTAAAGAGAGGTTTTTTTAATGCTGTACCTGAATCTGATTATGAAATTTGTCATAAATATATAGTTTATGGTGTCATTTATAAAACAAAAAATATTATGAAGCTTTAAAAAAGGCATTGCTATATTATTTTATCTATTTAATTTCATTATTTGTTTTCTTAGCAAGGAAATTGATTATTTAGCAAGGAAAAGTAATAAAATAAACAAATTACAAAGTAAATTAAAGTCAATTAAAAATTTGAATAGGAAATACTTTGGTTTTAATTGAAATTTTGAGTTTTGTGTAGTAAAATCTGCTTCGTGTTGAGAATAAATCTATTAATTTATCGTTTCTAAAAATATAAGTAATTCTTTTAATCTATAATTTCTGCAAAATACATAATAAACCTATAACCTATAGAATTTCTGTGCGGAAAAAAGAATTGCATGAATAAATAGAAGATAGTATTTGTTTTTAAGAAGTTAAATATATTGAAAAATTAATTAAAATACAAATATAAAAAACTATGCAAATTAAATATCATTACAAAGCCCAGATGCTAAGCTTACTGACTCTCTAAAAAAAAAATGTAAAAAATACTAATATCATATATAATAAGTAAATAATGAATTATGAAAAATAAACACCGTTTTTCCAACACAAGTTTGACTGTACTTAAAAATATAGAGACACCCCTCTGGGGTTCCTTGGTGTTCTTGGTATTTTCCCCATGGCCAGGATCCCTTCTTGGGAATAGCATACAGGCCTGCCCCCCTGTGGTATGAGAGCTTCCTAAACCTCTGTGCTGTCCCAAATGTATGTTACTTGTTCAAAGTCCTGAATGCTTGATGCCACATATATTTATAAAACCAAGCCAAAGGAGATGTTTTGTGCACAACTGTACCGACAGGCAGGCAGGCAGGCAGGCAAGCAGGCCGGGCGGCCATTTTGTTATTATTTTTAGCAGACGACTGCAAGCAAAATCAAACTAAAAAATGGGCATTTTATGTGCACATATATATTATAAAATATGTATATAGAGATTTATATAATAAAAAAAAAAGAAAACACATTTACATAAACGCACACAACTGCAATTGTTCGTATGTCCTGTGCAAATTCGTATGTAGAAGTTTTGTAGTATCCTAAGGCCTATCCCATGTCAGTGTGTGTGTGACTGCGTTTTTCTGCATCGAGTGTGTGTGCGTGTGTGGCCTGTGTGTGTGGCATCACCTACCTAACTTCATGGCGAAGTGCAACAAACTCTGCTCTACACACAAAAACGCCGCCCAGCAAAATGCAATCAAATGGCAAAAATTTTGCCAGACTGCAGGCAGCAGCAACAACAAAAGCAACAACAATAGCAACAAATGTTGTTGTTGCAACAACTGCAACTGCAGTCTCTCGTCTGCCGCAAAGGCCATTCTGTGGCAGGGGGTAGAAGTGGGGTAGGTGGGCGATGCATGTGGGTGCTGTTGCAGGCCAGACACTGCCCATAAAACAGCAAAAACAAACTGCATGTGAAACATTTTAGTTGCATTTTCTATATGGAATTTATTAGGGTGGACTTGGTTTTTGGGGGGAAATATATTTTAAAATATGTTTATAAAATGTACTAAAAATATAATCTATAATGTACACTAGGTTATAAAAAGTTTTAAATCAAAATAGACAAGAAACCTCCAGGAAATCAAATTCAAAATATTTATAAGCAACAATATAATTTTTAATAAATTATATATTTATAGCTAATATACATCTATTTTTGACAAATATTGTTTTACCCGGCGTATGCGTGATAATAATGTCTTTCAAACTAAGAAAACTATAAATATTTATTATATTATATGCTTATAAAATAATTTACATTAACTAAAGACATAATCATGAATAATAAAAATATTTTAAGAATGATAAACTACGATTTTTGCCTGATTGTGAGTAGTTATAATTTTTCAAAGACAATAAACTGTTCCACCTGACGTATGCGTGATAAAAATGAACCTCACAAACTTACCACAATCCTTTAATTTAAAGGAATTTAATTTAAAATAATTTTATAAAGTTCATCCTTCCCAAGAATTTTGTATTAAAAAGCAAAGAATTATTCCCTTCACCCAAATACCGCGTACCCCATGGCGTATGAGTGATTTAAAGACATTTTTCATACGTTCAATATATTTCTTCTATTAAAAAGTGAAAAATTTCTAATTTCAACTCACCAAGGTCCACCCCATTGTTCATATAAATACAAAAGTGTGGCTCAAGCGGGCCTGTGTGGGTGCATAATCCGTGTGCATATATATAAATGTACAAAATCAACCCTTAGCCTTTTACTAGCCGCTCAAAAAAACACTGCATTCGTGTGCGTGTGTGTGTATAAAATAAATTTCATTTAAATTAAAATAAATAAAACTCATTCCCCAGCCCCAGCCCCAAACGAGAGGCCCCAAAAACAAGAACTTAGACAAAGCGCAGACACATCCATAATAGTCGCAACCCCCGGGAGCAGACGGCAGATGAAACCGGTTGTCTGGACATTGTCGAGGAAGAAGAAAGGCTCCGGACTGCAGTCTATGCATTTTAATTGATTGCCAGTCATCTTTGTGGGCTTTATTTTTGGCAAAACTCCATTAATCTCCGGCCATATTTGGTTGGCAATTGAGCCTAATGCCATTAGGTGCAGAGGCCGTTGCTATCTTTCTGCACGACCAAGATGCTGAATTGAGTTTCTCAAAAGGCAGACAAAAAAGATGATTAAGAAAACACATAAGAGCGGAGAGTTGGTTTCTCAGATGACATCGATAAATGTTTAATTAATTAAATAAATAATCTACAAATCAATAGAAATAGCTAGCTTTTTGTCTGATTTGTTAAATGAGTTTTTCATTAGTTTATGCTTAAGGAAAACTAAAAGGAATTAATCATTTGGTTGATAGATGTAAAAGATAGTTTTGTAGATATTAAACAATGCGATTTAGTTAAATATAATTTATAAGTTACAGAAATAAGTAAGCAACACAACATTAAATAACAAAAAGTATACAAATAGTTCAGAATTAATCTGAGTAAATAAGCAAAAAAGGCTATAAATTATGAATTATTATTTAAACTCTTCATTTTATTCCGAATTGATGTATAATCTAGCAAAAACAAAGAAATATTTGTATGCTGCTAATTAGGTATTTTCAATATTTATTTAATTAATTCATATTTCCCAGAGCTTTAAAATTAGTCATTTATTTTTATTTATTCTCTCACTTCCCAGACTTAAAATCTTTAATAAACTTTAACGTAAACTTACAATTAAGAGAAATTTATTTAGATAATGTATAATTTTCCACGCTTTATAAAATTTAAATACATTCTAAGCAATCATTTTATATACAAATTCAAAGCAGCCAAATAAGCACAAAAAACTAAACCAAAAATAAATAATACCACCTCCGCCATTGCTGTGTGCCACATGCCACAGTCCACATTTCTCCCGGAAGACAGATGCCCGGATGGCAGCAGCACCTCAACCTCAACCAAGGCCACTGGCATCACGCCACCACCATTACCACCACCATCACCACCACCAGCACCACCCACGAGAAAACCAGCAACGAAGACGGAGGCAAACATTAACCAAACAAACGGCAGCGGTGGCGGTGGCCAAAAGGGAACACGTCCTCGACCTAGTTCAATGGCAATGTCATTGTGCCACATTATCGCCGGCGACGTCGTCGTCCTCTGCCGGCTTGGCCTTGGCTGGAGTTGAGTTGTGAAGCTGCAGGGAGAAACGAGAACGAGCGCATGAGTCGAGGCCACGGCCACGGCCACGAACATGGCCAAAGTGGCACACGGCAGCCAGGCAGGCACACCAGCCACCCTCAGTCCAACCATCCACTAACAAACGAGCCACCAAGAGCCACCCAAGCCACCCAAGCCACCCAGGCCACCACGAGCCAACCCACTCCAATCCCCCTTCCATCTGGCGGAAGCGAGACACAACAGCAACAGCGATGCTGCAACGATGCAGGCACAGAAACCGAAACAGAAACAGCGGGAGGAAGCAGGAAGCAGGAACAGCTAAGCACTGGAAAAAATAATTTACGAAAATTTAAGAAAATTATTTAGAAATTCTGAGAGAGTCCCATATAATTCTAGAAACTCTTAGGAAATTTCATAGACTTCCAGAATTTTTTAAAAAGCTTTTAAGAGTAGTTTTCTTGAAAAAAAATTATTTGTTTAACTGTTTATACATTTTTAATATTTTTTATCTCTTCCTTATTTAGAGGAATTTAAATTATTTATTAAAATAGGACTTAAGGTTAAATACCTTGGTCTTTAAGGCACTTTTTTTTTGCTGTATACACAATTATGTTTTTTAAACCTTTACCTTGCAAAATTAGCAACACAATTATTATTTAAATTTCTGAATTTTAATATATCTTGAAAACCATCCTTGATCAATTAATTAATATTGCATTAAAACACACAAAAAAAGGATTGTTTAAAATCTATTTAAATGCTTTTAGTTGAAAAAAGGAGTTTCTATTTATCATTTTTAAACTGTTATATCAATTTTAACATACTTAGATGATTTTCCTAATTAATTATTGAATTAATTTATTTTTAACACACAAACAAATGCTTAGATTTAAAATAACATCCCATTAGCAAGTCTTAATTTAATTTTTCTAACTAGACAAGCTTTGTTTTTATACCCAATTATTGTTTAACTGTTATACACAATCCAAAAAAATAAAGATAACATTCTTTATTATTTTTAAAAAGCATTTACTATTAAAAAAAAACGACTTAAGATTAGAGTACCTTACCCTATATGTATTAATTTATCTTATTGTAGTTGAAACTAAATAAACCAAGCTTTCTCATTCGGATTTTTTAAAGCGTTATATTAGTAAGGTTATATGACTTTCCAATTTATTTATTAGATGATTTTAATTTATTTTTGTAAGCGAAATAAAAATATCTTAGGTCTCGAGTATCTTTCCCTATTAAACATTTCTTTATCTCCTGGTACATAAATAAAATATTAATATTTTTTAAACCCTCCTTTCCCATTTCAAAGTTTTCCCATTTAATTCCCAAATTCTTCTCTGTGCAAAAGCTGACAGTGGCGACGCAATCCTTGCACTTGTGCAGGCCGCGAGGCGAGCTCTGGAGTGAGCCTGGCTGGTGGCTGGGGTGGGGTTTGTGCTCGGCAGAAGGACCTCACAGCCACACCGCTAAGCCCGGCAACCAATCCGCCGCCAGCAGAGCAGCAGCCTTGCCGCATCTCAGCCCCGTTTATTGTTGCAGTTGCAAGGACCCCGGCCGTAGGCAGGTTTCGGTTTTCCCCCCCCCCCGCACAACTGGCGGGTCCTTGGGTGGGGACGGTGTTGGTCCTGGGTCTGCTCGGTCGTCGTCCTGCACTCCGAGGGCGCCAAGCTGCAGCAGCAGACACTCCCCGAACCGCTCTACCGACTTCTCATCACATTTCGGTTGAACTCGGACTCGAACCCTCGGTTTCTGACTTTTGCTCTCTGTCTCTACGGCTCTCATGCCCTCTCTTTCCTTGGGCTTAAAACTGTCCCTCTCTAACGTTGGACTTTCCTGCGGGCTTAACTTAACAGCCGCATGTTGGCTACAGTGGAGAGCTCTGTAAAGTTGTTTTGTAGAGTCAGAGAGCACAGGAGGAAAAAGTGGAGAGTTGCTAGTCGCTTTAAAAATCCACAAAATGGATTTTATTTACAGACTGGATTTTAAATAAGGAGTTTTTGTTAAGTTATTTATATAAATTGTTATCTATTTTTGTTTGGCTTAAAAGCTATAAATTCTTTAATTATTTTGGCTTTAATATTTTAAATTTTTGCTTACTATGTGTCAGTTTTTGTATTTGGAAAAGATAAAATACTAAAAAGTTGTAATAATCAAGATTTTAAGTTTTTTGTCTTACAGGGTATTTTAATTTTAGTCAAAAGCTTAAAACTCAGTGAAGGCGTAATTTTCGAACCTATATATCATATATATATTCTTGATCAGCATCAAAAGTCGAGTTGATTTAGCAGTTTTTGGAAGGAAAATAAATTTATAAAAATATTACAAAATATAAAACCTAAACAAGAAAAGAATTTAATGAAAATTTTGCATTTATTAAACAAAGAATTAAAATTAAAGGTTGGCCAATCTATATCTATAAATACAGCTATTAAGGAGGTGTATTCACTAAGTCAGAAATGGGGAAGTTCGGGTCGGAATCAAAATTGTCTTTAGAAGGATTAACCGCTGCGGTTCCTGCGGCTCCTGCTGCGACGTGTCTTCGTGATCTTCTTGGGGCGATTGACCTTCCGCTTGTAGTGGACCACATGCTTCTTCTTGCCCGACGAGGAAGAGGACGAAGCCTCAGTGGTGGTGGTGGTGGAGTCCGAGGAGGAGGCCGTGGTGGTGGTGGTGGTGTCCGAGGTCGAAGAGGCTGCTGTGGTGGTGGTGGTGCCCGAAGAGGCTTCCGTTGTGGTCGTGGAACTGGCCGCACTCGAGAGGCTCACCAGGACACAGGCCACGGAGGCTACAAGGAGCAGTGCGCAGGTGAACTTCATGTCTATGGCTGGATGGTTGGAAGGGATCAACTGATGCTGTTCTGGTTGGAAGCTGGCACTATTTATACCACTGAGGTGAAAAGGCTGAGCAAACATCTGACGCGAATATGGTTTTATTTATACCATCGTGAGAACTTTACGCGTGATGCCAGAACTTTATGCATGATAACATTTAAACTAGGTTAAAATAATACCACTTTAAGAGCAAATAAAATTTAAAAAATTGCAAAAGTTAGCCTTAGGATAGTTTATACGTAGAAAATATAGTCCAGAATTAGTTTCCAGACCAATAGCTTTTTAAAACTTATTATGTTTCGAAGAATTGTTGTTGTTGGACTTTGAATTCAGACATAATCTTTGTTAGTTATATAAAAATAATATGTTTTTCTAAACATAAGTTCTTTTGTATTTGAACAGATATGTTGTAATGTTTTTGTATAAAATATTTTATTCTAATTTGTTGCAAATGCCTGGTTTTTACTAGAAAAATACTTCACTTTAAATGTTGTCATTTCGTTGCTTGCTTTAATATAAAGCTTCTTAATATAATTAAATTTATTCTCAAAATGACTCCTTGTAACATTGTATTTGCAATAATCTATTAATAATATTAGAAAGTGCATGTATAAATAACCACAGCTGAAACATCAAAATAGCATCCACTTTGCTCCAGCCACATTGGGCTTCCAAAAATAAATATCTTCATTGTTTGAACAACTGTCTTGGGGTAGGAATAGTTTTTCGCCAAATTGTTATTTGATTAGCCCCATTTTTGAGTTAGTTTTGCCGATCTGGATTATCTAGCATTGCGATAAGGTAAGGTTCTCACGCTGATGTGGAGGATAAACCCAGATCTGTTGAGAGGTATAAATAGTGCCAGCTTCCAACCAGAACAGCATCAGTTGATCCCAACCAACTATCAAGATATAGACATGAAGTACACCTGCTCAGTGCTCCTTTTAGCCTCCGTGGCCTGTGTCCTGGTGAGCCTCTCGAGTGCGGCCAGTTCCACGACCACAACGGAGGCGTCTTCGGGCACCACCACCACCACAGCAGCCTCTTCGTCCTCGGACACCACCACCACCACCACGGCCTCCTCCTCGGACTCCACCACCACCACCACTGAGGCTTCGTCCTCTTCCTCGTCGGGCAAGAAGAAGCATGTGGTCCACTACAAGCGGAAGGTCAATCGCCCCAAGAAGATCAGGAAAATCAAGCGCAGCAGGAGCCGCAAGAACCGCAGCGGTTAATCTTCCAAAGAACACACATCCGATCTTGACCTGGCTTACCTAATACCTGACATTGTGAACTCATCTCATTAGCACCGTTTATATTTATAGTTGTTATGCTTATTACTACATTGTTGTTAATTTTAAATAAAAAGAAAATTATGCAAATCAATTCATTTTCAACCCTTTATTACGATAGAAATCCTTAAAGTCTTGTCCTTTAAATTTAAAAAACTAAATATATTTCAAGGTATTAATCAAGAGATGGTAAAAAATGTTAATAATTATAGAAGTAATATATTAATTCTATGAGTTATCCTTTATTTAATTTAATTCTTTAAGTTATCCGTTATTTACTACTACCATTTTTTTATATTTTATTGTTTATATATATACAAATTTACAAAAATATATATAATCTCTTTTATAATTCATAAATATGTACCGAATTATGTTTATGACTCTGTAAATCATTCCAATATTGATTCCTTATTCGTAATCAAGCTCCTTTATAAATACAGTATTTCAAAAAAAGTGGACACCAACTTGTCGGCGATAAAGAATCGGGTTATTATGCGAAACCGGTTTTAAAGCGTTTACCTAATGCCGCGGAATAAATGTACCTGATGTCATGTATCGACACAAACAACAACGCTCGCTACGAGCAGCACTGAGGAGCAGTAAAAACGATGCCATGAATAAGGCCAATAGGTCACGCGAGTACACAGGCGCATACATACATCGGTGGTGTAAGGTCCGAAGAATGGGTCGTAAATCAAGGGAACAGGTTCCCCATCTCCCCGCCACCTGTGACGCGTGCTTTATACGGTCCACGGTACCTGAGCCGCTAACTACCGAACGACTTCTCTTTACAGCGCCAATAAATGGTGTTTAATTGTTGGTGTTGTCTTTCATTGTCATTAAAGAATCCGTTTGGCGACATACTCACCAGGGGAGATAAAGAGAAAAGGCAAAGCTGAAAGGTGCGAAGAGAGCGTGAAGGGGCGAGATCTTTTTGCATGCATTTCTAGTGTTGCAGGCTTAGCTTTTAGCTAAATGTAGCTTTTTTCTTTAATTAAATCTAAAATATGGAAGGCTTTAAATTTAACTGCCGACAATTTAAATTTATTTTCGTAATGAAAAATTATTCAAACCAAAATACATAATATATTTAATTATAGGAATTAATTATTTAATTACAAAATTTGTTTAAAAATTCTTTTTAGTATTTGTATACATTACGTATTCGTATATATTACGTATACGTACATATTACGTATACGAACACATTACGTATTCGCAATATATGACTACCTAATTGTATAAAAGGCGTAAACAAATATCAGCAATGTCTCATAATTCATAATTATTTTCCGCTTTCTTTATTCCCTGATCTAGCTACTTTCCCATTCATTCATCCCGCGCATCACTGAGCCATCTCTTCGCTGGCAAAACGGGAAATGGGTTAAGAATCAAGGCAGACGAAGAGCCCGAGGAAAGAACGAGGAAAAGAGACAGGGCTCCAACGCAGCAGCCGGACCGCATTCCGGGCGCAAGCAGCGCCGTTGCCATAAGCAGCGACAGAGGCAGCAGCACCAACGGCAGAGGTGAACCATCGCGGTTCCATACGAACCATTGTGTGTGAGATCTTTGGCCGTGCAGGTTGTGATAGACCAAGAAACGTATGATATAGCGCTACTATATCCGACATCCGTGTGTGTGTGTATTTGTGGGAATATTTCGGTAACGAAACTTTCTTCATCAGCTGGCCGCCGTCCGTCATTTGTATGCAAATGTAAATCGCCAAAGAAGGCAGACAGAAGAGGAAGCGGCCGGACAAGTGAACAACTGTAGAAAGTGCAAAACTGGTTTGTTACCTTTTTTTAGCAGCCAGCCCACGAACGTGGCAAACGTAAATACAAAAAAAAAAAAAACAAATCAAAACACAAAAGAAACAAGAAGTGATTTCTTGATTATCGCTTAATTATATCATGTTTTGAGTTGTGTGTGTGTGTGTTAGTCGATCGCTAATTGATATGTGAAAGTGAAGGGAAGAGGCAGAAGAAGAAAACAATGCGAGGAAGAAATGCCCGCTAAATACCGATGAGCAAAAACAATAATAAAAACACCATCGAGGAAGCCGCCATGTCTGCCACCTACACCAACACAATTACGCAGCGCCGCAAGACGACCAAGTTGAGGCAGCAGCAGCAGCAACAACAACAACCATGGGCGGGCAGCGATCTGAGCGAGCCAAACGAAAGACTTCACTTTCGCAGCCGTTCAACAAACTCGGCAAAGACAGCAACACCGCCACCAACAACAACAACATCAGCAGCAGCAGCGGCAGCTGCAAACTCACCTTCACCAGTGTGCTGTAACGGTGGTTTAGCGCTGCTCAACTGCTGCGTCGACGTCAACTGCCATTTGAATGCGCCGCTGCGCGGTAGCGTTAGCCGGCATTCATCGCAGACGCCAACGCCAACGCCGACGCCAAAACAAGCCTCCCCCTCGCCCACCACCGATCGTTCCCGCTCGGTCTCGCGGTCGCCTTCTCGTTCGCGTTCTTCCTACAAAAAGCACAAGAGCATTGTTGCAGCGCAAAGAGCAGCTGATAAAGAGACAAAAGCAACAGCAGTTACACCGCCATTTACCGTTAGCTTGAGCATCGATCTCTTTAGCTGGACTCTCTTTCTGTTGGCTTTTGGCACGCGCTTTTACAAGTTGGCAACACCGCCGCACATTGTGTGAGTAAAAAAAAAAAAATAATAACCCTTAATTAGTATGTTATATGTGAAATTGTATATTTATAAAAAGCATTTGGCAGCAATTTGTCAATGTTAATATGTAGTACAAGTTAGAGAAACAGTTTAAAGTTTTAATTTACGAGTAACTATTTTAGAGGGGATTTAAAGACACCCATATACCCCTTTGATTCTTTGAATACAGGGTATAACAACAGAGAAATGGGGCCATTAACTAAGATATGTTTTAAAGAGAAGAGCAGAGTTTTTGCCACTCTTAACTTAATTTCCTTCCCACAAACAGCTCATTCGAAATACAGGTTAATATTATTATGCATCTGCGTTGCCATTAAGAGATCATAATAGTAAATTTCATCTTTTTACAGATGCGACTTCTCAGACAGCTTTCCCTATTTTTCTTATCATAATCAGACACGGAACTCGTGAAGATCAGAGTTGCTTGACGAGATCTTGTCTGACCAGAAATAACCACTGCAACCAACTTTGGCATGGGATCAAGTTTATTTTGGCTTTAAGCCTCACCCTAATGCTTCCAGAATGTTATTTAAAAGATAATAGTTTAAGGAAATCCAAAAATGCTTAAAACGAGTATTTATTGATTGTTAATAATATTTAGCAAATACTTTTGTAGGTCAAATATGGTTTGAATTTAAAATCTTGTTTTAAAAGCTCGTGAATCGTAATTGAAACAATGATGTTATGATATTAAAAATATAATAATAGTATATATTTTTGTACTTTAAATATCATAACATCATGGATTGAAGTATATATTATTCGATTACGATTCAAATTATATTAGAAAATAGAGTATTTGAAAGACAAGTACAATATTTGTATAAGGTTCTATTAGTACTTCTGCAAGAACCCTCATGTCTAAAATCACTTCCCTTTCCATCATTAATTTTTAATATTAATTTTAGAAAGATTAATAACATTAAATTCCTCCTCCCTAGCTTCGATGAACTTCACTATGGAAAGTACATATCGCTGTACATGCGCAACATCTTCTTCTTTGACCAACATCCGCCGCTGGGAAAACAACTGATCGCCGGCTTGGTCAGCCTGGCTGGCTATGATGGCAACTACACATTCTCCCGGATCGGAGCATCCTACTCGCCCCAAATGCCCATATTCTGGTTCCGATTTCTACCGGCGCTATGCGGCAGCCTACTCGCCCCCGCCGTCTACAAGCTGCTGCAGGAGGCGAAGCTGAGTCGCTGGGCTTCGGGCATCGGGGGTCTGCTTGTGGTGCTGGATAACTCACTACTGACCCAATCCCGGTTTGTGCTGATGGAATCGATGCTGTTGCTGAGCAGCACGCTGGGCATTGCCTGTCTACTTCGCTTCCAGCGGTGTCGCCTGGGCAGCGTGCAGTGGCTGTTCAGTGGAGCGGGAGCGGCTGTGTTATTGGGAGCTGCGGGATCGATTAAGTACATTGGTTTCTTGGCGCTGGGATTGGCATTCTATTTGCTATGCCGACACCTGTGGCAGCTGCTCTTCGATGCAAGATTAACCAGTGAGTAATTATTACGGCCTAGCCAACATTGCGTATACGTAACATAATCTTTTATGTTACGTATACGCATCGTGTCCTTCTGGAATTATATTTAATTCTTCTAAATTTTCCCCTTTTCAGATCGCCAACTCTGGTTGCATGCCCTGAGTCGCCTGCTCATCTTCGTTGGCATTCCATTGGCTGTATATGTGGGCGTATTTTACGCCCATTTCCAGGCACTTTACAAGGCCGGACCACACGACAGCATCATGACCAGCGCCTTTCAGGCCTCGCTGGAAGGCGGCCTGGCATCCATCACCCGAGGACAGCCTTTGGCCGTGGTTCATGGATCCCAGATCACACTGCGGCACACCCATGGACGCACCTGCTGGCTGCACTCGCATGCAGCGGTATATCCCGTGCGTTACCCAGACAAAAGAGGCTCCTCGCACCAGCAGCAGGTCACCTGTTACTCCTTCAAGGATGTGAACAACTGGTGGCTGGTTAAGCGGCCCAACAAGGAGAATCTGGTGGTGGGAAACAAGCCCGATGTTATAAAGCACGGCGATGTGATTCAATTGGTGCATGGCATCACGAGCAGGGCTCTTAACTCTCACGATGTGGCTGCTCCGATGAGTCCGCAATGCCAGGAGGTGAGCTGTTACATCGATTACGAGATCAAGATGGCCGGCGAACTGTTGTGGCGTGTGGAGATCCTTAATCGGGCCACCGAAGGCAACAAGTGGCATGCCATCAAGTCGGAGATCCGGCTGGTCCACGAGTCCACGGGAGCAGCACTAAAGTTCACTGGTCGCCAGTTACCAGAGTGGGGATTCAATCAGCACGAGGTAGTGGCGGATCGCGAGAAGGGTCAGGAGGATACCATCTGGAATGTTGAGGAGCATCGCTACACGCAGAGTGAGTAGAGTGAAATATAATTTTTAGAAGAATAATTTCTAAAGTACTTCCATTTCCCCCCAGCTGAGGATCACCGGGAGCGTGAACGTCAGATGATGACCGCCGAGATGATACCCACCGAGAAGACGCGGTTATCCTTTTGGGCCAAGCTACTGGAGCTGCAGGCCAAAATGCTTACACAATCAAAGACAGTGCCCAGCCACATGTACAGCTCGATGCCGCACGAGTGGCCGCTGATGGACAAGGGCATTGCCTACTGGCTGGACTCGGAGTCCAGTGCCCAGATATATCTCTTGGGAAACGTACTCATCTGGTATTCGGCCACAGCTGGGCTCTTCTTTTACGCCCTATTGCTTGCCTTCTACGCTGTACGTCGTCGACGATTGTGCTTTGATATCTCGGAAACGGAGTGGCAGCGTTTTCTTATCGCCGGCGATACCTTCTTTGTGGGTTACCTGATGCACTATCTGCCGTACTTCTTTGTGGATCGCACCCTCTTCCTGCACAACTACTTGCCAGCTTTTGTTTTCAAATTGCTGCTCTTGTGCTTTGTCATCGAGCATGTGGACTATCTGCTGCGACTGATCTGCACTGGAAGAGGAGTCAACATTGTGCGGGGCTATCGTTTGGGTATAGTTTTGTGGCTAGTGGCTGTTTTGGCCATTTTTGTCAAGTTCATACCGCTCAGTTATGGAGCGCGAAAGATGACCACGAATGAGGTGCGAGATCTGCGCTGGAAGGACACCTGGGACTTTGTGGTGCATAAAAATCACGCTCTACACTGAGAGAACATGCCATCACTGCGGCCAGGAGGAGAACCGTGCAATGAACGATGTACTCGTACCATGTACAATAGACTAGAAGACGTAGCTAAAGTTGAACTAGTGCTAAGCCATAAATTATTTGACATGTGAACATACTCATTTGCAAGACCAATTAAAGCAATTATTTATTTATTTAAATGTTAAAGAAGTATTTATCTTGGTTTAAAGTTAAGAAGTCTTTGTTAGTCCTTTTCTTATTTGTCAAATTGAATTTATTTCCGAATTTTAAGTTATAAAAACATACATAAAACACTTCCACATACCCGTACTCTCTTACCCAAAGAACACAACAACACACGTAAATTATGTTCAAGGTGGCACACAAAGGACACTTTATAGATCGAAATGCAGGCATACCAGCCGCAGGAGTGCCCCGAATAAGGGACGAGAAGGCCCTGCGTAATTCCCTGGACATTCCCCACCCCGAGGAGTTGGCCGAGAATCTAGTGCGGAATCAGGAGTGCGGACAGAGTAAGGCGAAGTACGTCCTACTCAGGGAAGGATCGGTTCTGCCCAAGGATAGTATAGAGGATTTGCTTACCGTGGAGCTGCAAAAGACACGCTTCACATCCTTCAAGGAGCGATTCTACGAGGAGCTGTTCGTCAAAAGGGCCAATGTGGGTGAAATCCAGCCGGCCAACGCCAAGCCCGAAAGCGTGACCAATGTGAGCCAGACCTTTGGCCGTCCATCGAGTCTGATCCCCACTCCTTCCCTGTATTCGCTGATAATGCCAATGAAGTCAAGGGATCAGGTTAATTCGGAGTATCAGGAGTTCCATGAGCAGAAGATTGTAAGCCACAATCACTATTTTCCCGAAGAGCCAATTAACCGGAAGTAGGTCATGGAAATACCTACAGGGAAAATTTTAAAAATCAAAACTTCCCTTTCAGGTATTCGCCTCCCTTTGATCGTCGTAATTCTTTCGGGAAAGCCCAGGCCCTCGGTAACTCTGGACTTCAGGTGAAAAGCTGCCTCACGATGGGCGAAAGTTATGTGAAAGTCATAGGCAAGGCTCAAGAGGACTTTATGGAACGCACTGTGGCTCCCCTGGGAAAGAAATTTAAAAAGTAAACTCACTCTTTTATAAAGTACCTAGAAACTTTATTTGCTCTCTTCCCCCGAAGGTATCTTAATGAGGTTCCCGACATCACCTTTGACCAGCCCAGCAATGGTGACGTCAAGATGGTTCTTTACAACATAGTTTCCGCCGAGCAAACCAAACTCCTGATGAACGCCATCAGCCACTTGATTATGATACGTTTACAGCTCCGAAAGCGTGACGATATCTCTCTTCATCTACTGATTAAAGTTTTGCAGCGAAGTGACCCAGAGGAGACGGGTCTTTTGCCACTCGATCGCATCCTGGATATCCTGCGCAAATATCGTATTCGTCTGGAGCCTAAAATGATTCGAACTGTGGTGTCCCATTACCGCATGATCGTCGACGAAGGACTCTGCAGCGAGCTGGTCAAGTACAAGGAACTTTGCAAGCTCCTCTCCACTCATGTGCCACTGCCGCCCATGGGAGGTGTGGCAACTTATGGCGATTTGGGTTCGCAGGATACCACCTACCGGTTATTCTGT
The DNA here is from genome assembly GCA_008042675.1 of Drosophila seguyi. NCBI lineage: Eukaryota > Metazoa > Arthropoda > Insecta > Diptera > Drosophilidae > Drosophila > Drosophila seguyi. The sequence goes on along the minus strand of VNJU01006804.1, from coordinate 14,785 downwards.
GCTGATGGTGACAAAAAGCTCCAGAGAGAGCAAAAGGGCGAAGAAAAGGATACGATTGGAGTGAAGGAATTCGTATCGAAGATGAAAAAGAATAAAAATGAAATGAAGGCACTTCTCGCTCCGGAGTTAGATGCTTTGGGTGGCCTAAAGGACAGCGATTATACCAAGTTGCGTGCTAAACTAGAACTTGAACAAGTCTTCAGGAATCTTGTGACCACAGAAGAATTCGAGATGATTTGGCAGAGCCTGATGGCCAAGTACCAGGATCAGAATGAATTAGCATCCGTTAGGCAGTTTCAAGAGGAATTGAAGCTAGCAAAGTAGAAAAAAAGAAAACTTGAACTATAAACATAAGTTATAATATATTAGATATATTTATTGATAGGGTAATAAAGTATAATATATTTATTGGTAGGGCAATAAAGTATTTCAACTAAAAAATGTCTTAAAACTTATTAAAAACTTATTTCATTGCTAAGGCTCTTACTTTTCTAAGGAAACTCCTCCCCAAGTATAGAACAAATATAAAAATTATTAGGTTAAAACAACTGCTGCCAGCTTTTGTCAACATTCATTTACCAAATTATGCTTGATATATAAACAAAAACATGTTAAGAATCGAAATATTGAAGGTTGTGTCTTGTTTACTGAAGTTTACCTACCTTTAGACTTTGATTGTCAAATATTTAACTTTGTTTATTTGCTACCTAAGCTTTTATATTGATACACGATTAATTCTGGCGGAAGTCTTAGATTACCAAGTCAACATAGTGAAATAAAGCGGAAATTGATTTTTGGGGGTATAAAAGCTGATTTCCAAACTCGATCTAATCACAACACTCAATCGTTCTAAGCTTCAGCAACAGTTTTCCCCCAGCATCAGCATTCAAAATGAAGTTCCTTTTTGTGGCTATCCTCATTGTCCTGGCCATCCAGCTGGTTGCCTCGCAAACAGCAACAACCACTGAAGCGGCCACCACAACCACCACAACTGCGGCTACCACCACTACCACTACCACCACGGCCTCCTCGACCCACAAGATAAAGTGCAACAGGAGCAACAATTGGTGCCACACACGCATTCCGAAGAGGAAGTGCAAGAACCCGAAGAGATGCATCAAGACCGTGGTGATTGTGACCCGCAGGAGGGGTTAAGGAGTTAGCTTTCCCAGAAGAACCGAATTCTTAAATAAAAACCTGAAATTCTGCAATTAATAAAGTTTTTAAAATCACCTAATGTTGCTCTATGCATTGAAGGATTTATCTTTAACACAAGACACAAAATATATATATTTAAAAAAATTCAAGAAACAATATTTTTAAAGGGACCCTTTGTATATGGAACTCCTAGCAGAATTGCCCTCCAAAATTCAAATAAATATAAGTAACCAAGAAACCTGCCTAATTAGAAATAAATTTGTAAACATTTTAAATAATTTTTGGATAAAAATTAGGTATAATAAAATGGATATCATAACAACAGACGTCAGTGAGTGATAATTTTCCATTCTTGTCTTCAGTTTGTTCTTAATTATTTACTCAAGTGTGGGCCCACTTAAACCTAGTTATCCCATTAACATTAAGGTTATTTTTAAACATGCCCTGTTGGTAATAACGATTTAGTAACCTGATTAAGCCAAGTTTAACCCAGTTAAGTTGTAAGTTTGCAAGTAGCAAATCTTTCTCGTCATAATAAAGTAGAGTAATTAACTTTATTAATCCCCTTCCCTTACGAATGCCTATATAAAGTTTTAGAATGAAGAAACTGAATGATTTCTACATTATGAATTTCATTTCCTGGCCATCCAAGCAACCTTTTCTGTCAGCCTGCGTCTAGCATCTAAAATAACATATGTACATCTTTTAGACAACGACAACTCCCCTAGCCAAGACATCTATTAAAAACAATGGCAAATCTGGGCCATTATATAGATAGGAGCCCCGATTTGCGGGCTGCAGGACTCGCGAATCCTGCGGATTCGCATGGCGCAAAGGAGTGTTGTGTGAGCCTGGACACCGTTGAGGAGGCGGAGCACCTGATTTTGGCCCACTGCCGGCGACTCAAGCCCAAACCGTCAACTCGTACCCCCAAGTGTCCCATAAATAATATTGAGGTACACCCTGAGGAGGATATCCAAAAGGAACCCTTTTCGGATCTCCAGAAAAAGGCTCGCGAGAATCCGTTCATTCGTAGGTCCGTTTTGGGCCAAGCCATGGAGACCTATTCGAAACCGGCGACGGTGACCAATTGGAGTCGCACCTTTGGCAAAGTCGCCGCACCCGAAGACCCTCTGTATTCGGTCATAATGCCACCAAAATCTACTGAGCAGATCAATCGGGAGTATGCCGAGTTCCATGATCAGCACATCGTCAGTCATAATCATTACTTTCCTGCGGAACAGATCAATCGCAGATATACAGAGAAGTTCAATCGGTTCGATACATTTGGTGTTCCCACCAATACTGACTCCACGGGTATTAGGGTGAAGAATTGCTTGAATGAGAGCGAGGAGCACCTTAAAATAATTAAGAAGCCGAAAAAAGATTTAGACGATCGCACCAAGGCTCCATTGGGCAAAAAGTTTCTGTAAGTACAGGCAAATCTAATATATTAGTAACCTAACCTCAACTGTAATTGTAACTGGGTCACACTAAAAGTCCTTTGGCAAACAAGATCATGCTTGTCTCCCTTTCGATTTTTTGTTCTTTCAAGGACCCCAATCATTTTTCCTCATTCTCCTAGCTGGTATCCCTATGAAATCCCTAAAGACATGACCTTTGGCTTTATGGCGCACCGTGATTTCACCGTGAAAGATTTAATGGAGAACACCTCGCCCTCGCCTCGTACTGATGAAAGGACCGCTGCTATTAGCCACATTAACCACATACGTTACATACTCCAGCGACGTGTTGACTTTAGTATGAACCAATTAATTACGGCCCTGGACAAGAAGGATACGGAGGGAACTCGTTCGTTGCCGCTGGATCAGATCATACAGATCATGCGAAAGATGAATATACCGGCTAATATCGCTGATATCCGCACCGCTGCCTCCCATTACCGGTTATTCGTGGACGAGGACTGTTGCCAGGAGCGTGTGAAGTACGAGGAGCTGTGTAATCTCCTCTCCGTGCTAAAGCCATTGCCCATGTTGGGATCCATTTCACCGGAACCGGAAACGATGGATAATAAAGACACCGCCTATCGCCTGCTCTGTGCTGATTTGGTCAAGAAACCTCAGGAGAGAGTTATCCACAAGCCTCCCCACATAACGCCCATTATGGAAGATATTAATAATACACACATCAATGACATTATCACACCAGATCCATCCATACTGTTCGGACTGTGGCCAAGTGATTTTAAAAAGTCACGTCCCAAGGATGAAATGGAACGTATATTCCAAGGATTTGTCTCAAATGATGATTTTGCAAGGATCTGGCAGAGTCTAATGGACAAACAACCAGATTCCAAGGAAATGACATCTATTTCGGAGTTCCGTGCGGAAATGATTAGAATTGAGAATGAAAAAAAAGGTGAAGCATAAAAAAAACTCCGTTATTTCAAGCACTACGAAAATGATTATAATTTCTAAAAATAAAAGCTATTACCTAATTCTTAGGTTCATAAAAAAAATAATATTAAAGTAAACATCTACAATTGCATTTTGTATACTAGTATTTTTATTTATGCCTTTGAAAATTATAATTATAAAGCCATTTTGATAAGCATCAGATATTCAGGTATTCGTGTTCTTTAGAAAATCAGAAAGTGGAAGAGCTAGTTTGATTTAGGAGGTCTGCGGATGGTGTCTAACCCCTGCGGTTCCGGTCCCTGCGACTCCTGTTGCGACGTCTCCTCGTGATCTCCTTGGGGCGATGGATCTTTCGCTTGTAGTGGACCACATGCTTCTTCTTGCCCGACGAAGATGAGGACTCTGTGGTGGTTGTGGTTGAGTCCGAGGAGGAGGCCGTGGTGGTGGTGGTGGTGTCCGAGGAAGAGGCGGCTGTTGTAGTGGTGGTGGTGGCGGCCTCCGTTGTGGTCGTGGAACTGGCCGCACTCGAGAGGCTCACCAGGACACAGGCCACGGAGGCTAGAAGGAGCAGTGAGCAAGTGTACTTCATGTCTATGGCTGGATGGATGGAAGGGATCAACTGATGCTGTTCTGGTTCAAATATGGCACTATTTATACCCCTCACTGCTAGACTGAGTAAACAAGATGTGCGTCTGTCTACATTTTGGGTTTATGCTAATACAAATTGGCGTAAGAATATTTTGCGGAGTTGAGTAAACAAATTATTCGCAAAAAATTAGATAATTCACAAAGCAATTGTTTAAATAATTGGTATTTATAGCCGCCTTAAGCTTTGTGTATACTATAAAACCATGCCCTGCCGTCTGCTATCAGACAAAGGATCTTTCAGTTTAATTATTTGGCATTAAAGGCACTTATTAATTTCTAATTAAACATTTTATAAGGTAATAAGCAGAAATGTAATCAAAACTAAGGGCCACACCTCCCTTAGGATCAATTTACCACATTACACACCTGTGTAAATAGATTTCTTTTATACATTTTGCCATTGTTACAGTCTAGTGATTAGCCTGGTCTCAATTTAATCCACTTAGTAGCAAGTCGCCAAGCCATGGAGTGTGTATTAAAAATAGTGATCTCTCTTCTGATTGCCTGTTTAAACATCCAGCTATTGTCTGCCTTGCACAACCCCATGATGCGCATAAGTAAGCAATGCTATATTTCGCAATTCTGGTTATATAATTTAGTTTTTAAAGGATGCACAGATGGGGAGCAATTAGTGTGCCGAGCACACTTCATTATTTGTTGGAAGTACAAATGCCGTTGTACTCCGGACCACTTTCCTTTGGGGCTTGGCCTGGGATGCATATATAAAGAAAGGCCCAATTACACCATGGAAACAAACGCAAAGTTTGGCTTACACTAATCAAAAACTACTTTATTTACACTCGAGTGCGGAGAAAGACGACTCTACTTGGCGTTGTCGAGAAAGTCTTTGGCCTCGTTTATCTTGGCAGCCAAATAGGGAGAACCTCCTCGATCCGGATGATTCAGCAGCATAATCTTCTTGTGCGCATCCTTAACCTGCAGGGAGAGTGTAATAAATAAATAAAATGTATAGAAAAACAACGTATAACTTCACTACCTTTTGCTTGGTGGCACTGGGACTGACACCCAGAATGAGGGCCGCCTCCCGCTTGTTCATCTTGGGATCAAAGCCGCCCTTGTAGTATTTGGAGGCCGCCATACTCTCTGCATCGAACTTGGGCATGTTCTTTAGCGCCTCGTTGAATTTTGTGGTCATCTGGGGCATGCGGCGCATCAGGTGCTTGCCGGCGAATCCCACGGCGGCCACCCCAAGTCCGGCCAGGATCACAGAGCTCGCCTTGAATTGAGGTGTTATTTGTTGATTTGTTGCCATCGCACGGTTGAAATTACGGATATGGAAAGGGAGAAAATGTGATTTTTACAAATGTTTTAGTCCAAAATGAGCTAACGTTCTACCATATTTATGTAATTTCAAAATCAGCTGTGAATGGATGGGAAACACGGCATGCTGCCAGCAGTTTTGTATTCGATAGAAATAGAGTTGCCAGCATACGTCGATTGGAGCTACGAAGGGAACACATATCCCAGGCAGTTAAAAACGTTGTTATAATATGCGTTTATTAATTAAAATTTATTTTTATGTAAGAATACATTTAGGTTATTACCATTTTAGTTGTCCCATCAAAGTGTTTATTATTTATTCTTTGCGATAACTGCTACTGCATGGCAGAAGTGCAATCGGTAAAAAGAATGATTTAAACGAAATTAGTTGAATTAAAAATTAAAATAAACCTAAATTTAAAATTTATACAGCGCTCACAACCCCCTTGTTACTTGCTGAAAGCCAAACAGCTGATAGGCAACAACCAGGGCTGCACACTCACAACAATAACGACAAAAATGATTAAATACAAAAAACTACCAATAAAACAGACGAGGCAAACAAGGTGTACAATAATAGAAAGCATAGTAAATAATACCAATTATTGTTTAGTTACTAAATCCGTTCCAGCCACCTCTGCGCAGCTCCTATCGAATGCGTGCGCAGACATCGTCTATCGATTGTAATCGTTTCGCATCGACAACGGGACTCAACAAAGTGCACAAACAAGTGAAGAAGAAGCAGGAAAAAATTTGATGTGCAAAGTTTCAAAACGATTTATCCAAATATTGATTGACAAAAGTAAAAGTGTCGATTGGCTCGCCCGGTGATCTCCACATCCTGGTGGCGGTGGTGTGTGTCTCCGTGTGTGCGTCCCACAACCCGTCTCCGTCTGTGTGCGTGTGTGTACGCTTCCCGAGTGCGTGCGTGTGTGTGCGTTTCGGTCCCTCAGCTGGGGAAAAACTTTGGAAAATTAGCAGGCAGCAGCAGAAACAGCCGTCAAACTGGAGCGAATTCCGGAATATCTGCGCGACACGGTCGATTGGCTGATGGGGTGAGTGGATATATAACAATAAACCGCAGATTCTGCAGCATAATCCAAAGTGCAATGTACATAAATTGGGGAAAATGTCCCCCAAATGCGAAGTTTTTCCCTAAAAATATATATGGGGTACATTTGGTTGGCCACTTGGTGGGTCTCCTTCGTCTCGCATCTCTCGTTTCGGCTCTGTGTCTTTTGTGTCCTCTGTTTTTTTTTGTTTTTTTTGTTTCTCCTCTCGTCTGCTTACTCTTTTTCGTCGCCATTTGGCCTTTTGCCAATTGGCCTCGTTTCGCATTTTCGCCGACAGAAATTTCTTTTTTCGTCGTGTCTCCCACAGGAGTAGACCAGGGAAATACCCTGCTTGCTAACAGGGAAAGTTATATAGCCGCGTTATGAAATTTGTTTATAGAATAAGTCAATCCAAATACTTTAGGTACTCCCTTTTCAGTGGGCATATTTCTTTGTTGTGATTGGCGGCGTTAAAAAAATCAATGGGCATTTTATCGATTTCTCAAATCTGGTTACCAAGCCGCAAGTGTTTTGATTTACTTACACACTGAACTCCATAAGAAATTCGAATCACGATTATATGTATGTATATGTATGAGTGTGCCTCAGTGGCTTCTTCAGGGGGGTTCTGTGGTAAGAAAAACACCTTGTTTACTTTTACAATTTTTATTATCACTTAGAAACAACAAACCATGAAAATTTCAATAAAAAACTATACAAAATGTAGTTTTATGAAACATTTTGTTAATATTGTACGCCTCCTTTTATTGCCTTCTTCATCCGCCCCTGGAGTGCGTCGTGCACTTGTGTGCGTGTGATCGCCTTCTTCTTCTTCCCACGAATCGGAGTCGCAAGGCCATCGCTGCACTTTGATTGCGTTGCGTTTATTTTTGTGCCCATCTTCGTCGCTTCTCCGCCACTTCTCCTCTTCTGCATCGTTCTCTCTGCCTTTGCTTTTCGCCTTTTGTTTATGCCTCCAAGCAGGGACGGAATTCTACAGATAGCCAGCAGGTTTAATGAACTTGCCAATTTCATTACCACACTTGAGTCTGGACAAGAAGCTTTAAACTCAGAATGCAATAAAATGATAAATTAAAATATTTTATACTGGAACAAATAATTTTCTCTTTGTTAATCTTTTTAGTGATATATTTTTTTATTATTTGTTTTTAGCATTCAAATAATATAATTCTTTTAAATATTTTATTTTTAATTTATTAACAATTTTAAAAAAGTAAAGCGCAACCTTGAATTTTTTGTCTTTAATTAATTTTAAAAAGTTCCCTTATCATAGTTTTTATCTCACTTACCTTTACCTTAAAAAAAAACCTTAAAATATTAAAATATTTGAATATAAGCGAATTTGTATGCAAAGATGGTCAAATGCCCCAAAGGGTTGCATAATGAAAAGGGGTAGGTAGGAATCTACCTTCTTGATAGACAATAAATAAAGAATATCCCCTGTAGTCAGTCTCCCTTGAGAATAAACTCTCAACCCTTAAATTCAAAATCTTTCCCACACATTTTAAGCATTAAAAATTTAAACATTAAATGAGGTTTCTTTATAAACAGAGCCCTAGGCCAAGCTGTTACCAAGGAACTTTAAATAAATATTAGGTAGCTGATACCAAGGAATTTTTAATAAATATTAGAATTATTCTAACTAAATAAATAAATTTGATAAAATATTTAAAGTAAACTTCATTATTTCACTGCCTTTTGTAAGGCTTATCTTATGTTGCATAAATCCCGGACTCTATTTAAAGGACTCCCTGCATGGATTTTTCGACCCTAAATTTCCATTAGCCTTTCCAAGTCCTTTTGCTAATTATATTCGCTACAACCGGTCAGTCGAGCATAGACCTCTGCCATTAAGTTCAGACCCTTAATCCCGGCATCGACAGTGTTAAGCACGGATTTAAGGGTTGTAAGCCCTTGACTTGTACCTGTTCGAAAACTACCCAATATTACCAACTAACTAAAAGAGGGACAAAGTTGGGGAAGAAGAGCAATTAGGCACAATTTAGTGATTAAATAGACAAATTGAGCGGTGGCAAAGTGCGGAAATCAAGTTGATTAGAAACAGACATCGAGGCTGGAGGGTTTAATGAATGGCTTCCCTGGTCCGCTGGACAAATTAAGTCCGCACAACCCACTGACAATTTGATGCTGACATACGTGTGTGTGTGTGTTTTTTTTTGTTCCCTACAAAGCCAGATGGTAAAGTCGTTAGTAAAAGCTATATACCAGAGCAGAGAATACTATATAAACCTATGTACGGGCGCGCTCACACACAGGGCCAATCTTTTGTGGACTGTCACAGCATCCAAATAGGCAAAGGAACACACGAAAAAATAAAAAGAAAAAACGATGTGAGAGCAACAAAGAACAAACAAATTGTGTCACATGTCACACCCCATACGCCAAAAAAAGGGGAAAAGTACACACATCAGTTGATGTTGGCTCTGCTAGCGGAGGACGACAACATCATACGAGTGTGTAGATATATCTGGAAGGCAGGGGAAAGGGTGCCTCTTTTTTTTTTGGGTGGCCTGGTGGACTGGGCTGGACGTCATCGCCCTCCATTGGAGCGGGCTTTCATTAGAGCTGGCAAAACAATTAAAAATGTGGCAAGAGAAAGGCTATCGATTTTTTTCCCCTTGCCAGCAAAGAGGGCTTTTACGTTCACTGCGAGAAATATGGTAGGGAGATCTTGGGCCTTTTTTGTGGAAATTAAAATTAATATTTAAACTTTAATTTGGCATGAGTTCAAGGATGGGATGCTGCTAAGTTCTGGAAAGAACTTAAACTAAGACGATCAAATCTTACCTATTATAATTCCATATAGTTTTCTGTAGCCTTAATTTTTGAAAATTAATGTTTAGTTTTTAAGCTATTTATTTTATTTTTTGAATCTTAGCCAAGTTAGCTTAGTGGTCTTGAACTTTTGAGTTGTTGTATAGAAAATTAAACTAAAAAGTTCGGTTCTTAGTAAGTTAAGGATTCAAAAAAGGTTCCTATAGGCTAATACTAGATTTTTTTTGTTTATTTTTCAAGCAAATAATTTTGTTTCTCGATCTTAGGTAATACATTGCTTAGTTTTTCTATTGAGGTAATACAATTTTTTAGTTGTTTTAGAATAAATTAAACTAAAAGGATCAAACCTTAGTAAGTTAGATATTCAATTACCGTTTTTTTATGATCATAACTAAATTTTGTTCTAGTCAAGCTTTTAATTTTATTTCTAGATCTTAAGTTCAGTTTTTCTGACCAAATAAGGGAACTTCTGAATTGTTTTATAGAAAATTAAACCAAGAAGATCAAACCTTACCAACTTAATAATTTAATATAAAATTTTTTAGCTATCATATTCCAAGTTTTTTGTATAGTTTTTAGGCTCTTTAATTTTATTTCCCGAACTTAGCCAGTTTGGTTGAGTTTTTCTTATAATTTACTCTTATTTAATTGCATTTTTCTTGAGAAATATGGCATGCATGCCAAGAATTTCCAAGGCAGTAGTACATATACCTCATTAGCAACCCTCGCTGTTCCGCTGGCGGCGTGTGCATTCCGACAGCCTTGAAGCGCACTTAGTACAACTCTAATTGAATTAGCCGGCAAGCCAGCACGGGGTGCCAAAGCAGGGGGGGTAAAAAGGGAAAAACTGGGAAAATTGCAACTACAAAATACAAAATAAAACAAATGCAGGGGGTACAAGGGAGACATACAAACATAAATGGCCAGGAAGGGTACATCAGCCACCTCTTTTTTCTGTTCTTTCGCCCGTCCATTGATTGACAGCACGGCCCCAGTCCGAGCTGTAGGGGCGTGGCTCAAATCACTAGACAAAATCAATTTTTTTTGCAGGCCAAGATTGTGTATATTTTTTAGTATGTGCGAAGAAGCTTGCACCACCGCTTCCACCACCACCCTTTCTAGGGTTTCTGGCCCCGGCCAGCAGCAGCTCAGTTGCACTCGAGCGGCGGTAGCGGTCAGTTCCCCAGTACCTCAAGTCCGTCCGCAACGGGAGGAGGCCATGAACTGGGCCATCTCGAATCTCACGGGCGGCAATCGGGTCAGCCGTGCCATCCTTGTCCGCTACTCCTCGGTTCCGCTGGCTGACGCCGGCGACGGTTCATCCACAGCCCCACAAACGCCCACCGCTTCCACGCCCCGCACCTCGGCGTCGCATTCCTCGCTCTCGTCCACCTTTGCCGCCACCTTCCTGCACGCGTCGTCGCGTCACATTCCTGGACGGGCTGTGCCGCGTCAGAATGCCAACGGTCAGAACGGTGGCAAGGGGAATGCCTCGGCTGCAGGTGGTGGCGGTGCCGCCACAGGAGGAGGAGGAGGAGGTGGTGGTGGTAGCAGCGGCGGAGCAGCTGGAACAGGAGTTGGCCCTGCAACGCAACTATCGCTGCCGTTGGATGTCGAGGAGACGGTCACTTGTTTTTGTCGGTAAGCGGAGGGTTTACTTTGATTCCTTGGAGGGGTTTATTGAAATTGGATTAAAATAAACTGGAAGCGATTTGATAAATATAGATGAAGGGTTATTAAAACTTTGAGAATCTTCCATTAGGTCTAAATTTATTAATTGAACAAATTAAGCTTGGCATACAATATAAAACTTAATAGTTAATTACCGTGAACCAGCTGCCTTCGACGAGCTACAAGATCCTTTTAAAGCGTAGCGTATATTTAATAAATATAAATATAAATAATAGGTTTTAAATAAAAACAGCTTCAAATCTATATAAATAATAATATTGGTTACTCAATTAAAAATATACAAATATTTAATATATATAAATAATAATACTTAGGACTTATATAAATCCGCCCCACACTATTGTAAATGTAATAAATCTACAGTAACATGAAACACGGCAATAAATTCAAATTTAAACTAAATAAGAACCTATTTTTTAACCTTAATATTTAAAAATAATTTATTTTTGATTATCCCTGTAATAAATTAATTCTTATTTAAGGAAAAGGTTAGGTAAGATTTAGTGATGTCATGTTAAATATTTATTAATATAATAATATTTTTGAATATATTAAATAATATAATATAATAAAAAAAATAAGGCAATTATAAGCCTAATAATGACTCAAAAAAACGTTTTTTTTCAATTTTTTAGATTCTTATTCTTTAAAAGTTAACAATTAGGCTATTAATTCGAAGTTTCAGGTTTCCTTGGCAGTGTTCCTAATTTAAAATCAGTGCATATTTGTAAGGAAAATGAAATTAAATATTCCATTATGAAGTAGAAAGGTCTAAGGTATTTCAATAAAGTTGTTAAACTGAATAATCAATTATTCAGAGGTAATTGCTACCTTTGACGCTTGTTAAGCCGATAATTTGCTGGCTAATGAAATGCCATTTCGTTGCCATTAAAAATTTATGATTACAGCAAAGACTTTTAAATACTACTCTTAAAAAATTCGTTGATTACAGTCTGCCTTTATATATATTTCAAGAAATGACGTTGCAGAATGCGTATATTTCCAAATATAAGAGGGGAGAAGCCATGATTCCAAATCACCAAAAAGGCATTCATTGACTGGCAAAATGTTTATTTTGTTAAATGGGTTGAAAAAATAACCGAAAGAAACGTGCTAAGCTTTATAGTTTTCTTTTATCTTGCGCTCCCTAATTGGCTTCAAAGCCCTGGAAAATTCGCGAAAATTGCGTCGTTTCTTTTTGGCTAACGTTTAGGGACCATTTTCCAGGGCGAAGCTAGTGAGTGAGTGAGATTACCACACTTTCACCCCATCTCAGCGAGACTCTCCATCTTTCTCTCCCTTTTTCTCTCTCTCTCTCTCTCAGTTGCTGTTGCCCTATCACATGTTTTCGCAGCGGGGCAAAGTTCGGAGAACAGCTGATTTCTGCGTCTGCCTATCGCTGTTTTCGTTTATTTATTTATTCTTTTTTGTTATTGGATTTCCCTGCTCGCCCTCCTGGCTTCAACCCCTCGTTCTTCTTGAATATTTATTAAATTTGCGGCGCAGTTTTCCTTGGTCCGCTTTGGGGGCTTTTTAGGGTTTCCTCCAAGCGATGTCTGTGCTGATTCACACCTCCAGACAAATGTTGCGTATATATCTATGTATGTATATTGATGTGTTTGTTTGGATCTGTACAGTTTTGGCATTAACCTCCAGCCTGGCGTTGGCCCCTGGCGCGATTTACACACACGCCCCCTTTCGCTGGATGGCGACACATAAATCACGCAGCGCCAAGTCCGAGACGCACATTGAAAATTACACCTAAGGGAAGTATATTAGGGTAGCACAATCTTTGGAAAATATTCCTTTATTACCAAGGGAATTGTATAATATATTATGTATAATTTAAATACAAAAGTAAATAAGGAAACATGATTTACACATAACTTTGTGCTATACTTTAAAATGTAAACTGAATGTAAATTTTTGTTTGTTTGCGTATAGTTTAAGTGCTTGTGACTTAAGAAATTAAGGAATATTGAAAATAATATTTAAAATATAAACAATTAGATACATATTTATTTATTAAGTTGAATTTAAATATATGTGCGGTTTTTGTAGTTATTAAAATTGGTTTTGGCCTTCAAAAAGATTTTAAATATGTACAGTTATGAAATCGATATTTAACGATATAATATTTGGTGAAAAATCAAAATATACAATACAAAAAATATACAAACAATCCAATAACAAAAAAAAAACACAACTTTTTAATTTTATAGCTGTTAGGTATTTATTTTTATATAGTGTTAGTTTTGAAATTTTTTTTTAAATTTATTTATGTCAAGAATTTTTAAAAATTTGAAAATTGTGACAAAACGTTTTTAAGTTTAGAAAAAAATTCCTAAATTTTTTATTTCTAAAAAATATGGTGGTTGTTGATGCTGACCAAGAATATATAAAACTTATAGCGTCAAAACTGATTCCTCATTGGGTTGTACCATTAAGACAAAAAAATTTAATACCCAGTAAGAGAGTATAAGAAAATACAATTTTTTTCATGTTTCTGATTTTTTTTTTCATAATATTAAATCTCAGATTAAATCCCTAAAACCCTGACCGCAACTGTTCGTTTATGCCTATTTGTCTGCATTTATGTGGCGCTCATTTAAATTCATTGTTTTGTTTCCTTCTTTTTTTGTGGATGTTTCTTTTTTTTATTTATTATTATTTTTTTTGCGCATTTCCTAATTTGATGGCTACCTCTGACGTCATTGCCACTGCGCATGACCCGCAACAGAGGCAGCAGCAGCCGCTGCCACACTAGCAACAGCAGCAACAGCAGCAGCAGCACAGTAACTACAGTAACGCTGGCAACAACAACAAAAACAGCATCTTGATACGCTTTGTTGTTCCGTCTTATTTATGTGGTGGCGTGACCGACTAAACGGAACTGCCGCCCCCCCTTATGGCCCCTCCTGGCCCCATCACACACACAGCTAACACCCCCTAACGTAGCCCCAAGCAAAACTAGAAACGGAGAAGCGGACAAAAAACAACAACAACAGCATCTCAGCCAAGGCGGCAATAAAAACAAATCACACTGAACAGCGAGTGCACTGAGAGAAATTTAAAAATTTTTCATCTGAGGCCAAGTCAGATTTGTAGTATGAAATTATTGCAAAATATGGAGTCTGGGAAATTTATGGGGGTCTTAAATAAATTAAAATCGTGTATAAAAGTATGTTGGATTTCAAAAATGTATTAAAAAAAAAGGATTATTATTATTATTACAAAGGCCTTGTTGCACTGCGACCAGAAGTTAGATCTTTTGTACCGGCCTGTAGGATTAGGGTAGAGCTTCTATACCGAGGCTTCTAATAAAAGAGAGCACTTTGGTAGGGTCTATTTGTTCCCAAATCCTGTAGGGGGGAATGAGTTCACCTCCTAGATGTTGAAGACGACGTCGGATTAGCGAGGGGCATTCACATAGAATATGTTCTGATGTTTCTTGCTCCATCTCACAGAATCTGCAGGTGTCGGTTTCTGAAAGTTTTAATTTCTTAAGGTGGTACCTAAGGTTGCAATGACCTGTTAGGTAGCCTGTTAGAGTGCGAATTTCGCTCTTTGATAGGTTGATGATGCGTTTTGATCGCGTCATCTGGGGGACGAGAAAAAGTTTGGCTTGTCTCAGCCCTGCACTGTCGGTCCAGTGACGATTTATCTCTGCTTCCTCCCATTTCCTGAGCAGTTCTCTTTTGTGTCCTTTTGATAGTCCACAGAACGGTTCAGGGCCGATTAGTGGTGTCATCGCCCCGC